>APFE030653327.1:16532-47492 GCA_000404065.3 Pinus taeda
AAATCTTCTTCAGCTTTTCTTCCTTCTTCCATTTGTTCCCTTAGTTTGAGAATCTCCTTTTCTTGTTTTTCATTTAGACCCTGCTGCATTTGACGAACTCGGAAGGCACATTCTAGCTGGGATTTTAGGTTGATGACTTCATTGTCTTGTTTTTCAATTGCTTGATGTAGATCTTCATTCTGCTTCCTTGATTTTTCAAGATCTCCCTTTAGTGAGAGGATTGTAGCTTCAATATTTTCATAGTAGTTGGATCTATCTTTGAGTTTCTTGATGGTTATGCTTCTTTCGTTGACTTCTTTTCTTAATGATGTCACTTCATGCTGCAATTTTTGACATTGGTCTTCCTTGTCCTTGAGTAGTTTTCTTCCTTGTTTCCTTCTTCTAGTTGGGCCTTCAGTTTGGTAGCTTCTTCTTTGAAGTCACATTCCCTTTTTTTCAATAGATCTTGTTGATCTCTAATTTTGTCTGTCAGCCTTTTAAATTCTGCCTCTATTTGATATCTTTCTTGTTCACCCATAAGAGCAAGTTCAGTAGTTTCACTATCACTTCCATCTGTTTCACAAGGAAATATAGGTGGAATATCAGAGGATAACACATTCATACCTGATAATGATTCTGAATTTGAAGAGCTTCTTATGCCTAATCCCCAATCGTTTCTCCCACTGTCATAGTTCTTCTGAGATGACTTCTTTTTCTTAGATGCTTTCTTCTTAAGCTTCTTTCCTATTGTTCCACGGATCTCCTTTAAGCGATCAAGCTTATATAAAAGGACCTGCTCTGATACCAATTGTTGGAAATAATACTGAGAGGGGGGGGTGAATCAGTATTATCACATCAATAAAACTTTTTCATTTCCAAACTCTAATTCATATATGCTACTTTCACAACTTCTTATGATTAAGTTAATTGATCTTCAATGAGTGCATTAGAACATTATCAACCATGTTATCAGTTAAGAGATGCAGTAACATAGAATAGATCATCACACATAAGGCACATGCATGAACACCATGATATAAGGTGGAAACCCAATGCGGGAGAAAACCACCTACTGCAAGTCATCTCAATCTTCTTCTTAATAAGAAAATCCTTTTACAATATTTGTACTGGTGCAGTCTTATACCAGTACGGGAGCTACAACCCCCTTTGCTCTTGTACTAGCTGATCCATTTACTAGTGCGCAGGCTGCAACCTGCTACAATGCTCCAAAGATTCCCCTTTGCTTTTGTACTAGCTTAAGTACTAGTACGTAGGCGCCGGCCTACAATATTCTCTCCTCCAGGTACCACGCTTCATAAATTTTCATACTGGATACACTGAAGCACAACACATAATCTCAAAGGCCACGTTTCATCAAATTTTCATACTGGACCCAATAACCACATTGAAGCTAATAATAAAACAACCTTCTGAATCACCCAATCACTAGATCAATACTTATACAATGAGGGTTATCAATCAGATCTAGTCCATCAGATTACATAAAGATGAGTCATTAAGAACCTGATCCATTCATCCATCAATGTATAAACATTTAATCAATCACTGTTGTTATCAGAACTTAATACCAGAAATCAGACATCACTTCAAAACCCAGAACACAGCAATGATAAACATGGATAGCTAAGTAGATTTCATGAGAAGTACGCAGCTTCACCCATATAACAGATGCATATAAGTACGCACTGTTTCCAACTACATCCCTACGTATGTGTGCACTGTGCCTCACAGACTTCCTGCGTACGTGCGCTCTGTGTCCAATGAACTGCCTGCGCCCCTCCGCATCTGCAGCGCTTCTGGTCCTGCGTATCTGCGCACCTGCAACGCTTCTGTGCCTGCATATCTCTGCACTTTTCTTTCACTGGACCTGCGTACCTCCGGGTATAGATAATTTCAAGACTTCAAGAATAACCCAAACTGTCAGATCTACAGATCTGAACATGCACCGAGGAGATATCAACCCATTAGTAGATCTGACTTGTAGTTCTCATGTTTCTCCTTGATTTAGATCTAGCTATCTCTCATAACCCATCACTAGAATTTCAAATCTAGCTTCTTAAGATATTCAACCCAAGAGCATACCAAAGCCAAATGATCTCCTTTGCTTTATATAGGCAAGCTCTTCCTCAAATCATGGATCATGGGGCTCAATAATAATAATAAAATAAAACAATACCACGGGCCAAAACCATAATAACACAATACCGTCAGTTAAATACCAAGGGTTAAACATAAGGAACCCCACGTGTGCGCGCTTTACTGCCTTGAAGTGTGTACACTGGGGTACGCACCTCATGAATGGGTAACCTGCGGGTATGTACGCACTTTATATAAGACATCTCTGCGTGTCCGCACCTTTTGTATGGTGTGCCTGCATCCTCCTTATTTTCTTCAATATTTGAGAGCTGATCATCAATCTCTCTACTGTCCTGTTGTATAGTGATCCATCACCTGAATGGGTTGCCATCAAGGACAACACTTTAGCCATAATGGTCTTGGTCATCATCATTTTATTAATTGAAAATGTAAAAATATATATATATACAATGTTTATAACAACATGATATATCTACCTCATGGTGATCAATATAGAAAAATATAAATATATCCATGCATAGTTTAAATAAATTTAACTACAAACTTTCCAAGTATATAAAATGGCATGTTACATTCCTCCCTCCCCAATTAACATTGTCCTCATTTTTATTTCAATAAAAGAATGTATGTGAAGATAATAGGGATGGATATGTCTCTGTCATGGAATATTCCATCTCCAAAGTAGCCTCCTCATTCTTGAAATGTTTCCAATGCACTCTTACTTGCACAATGGCTCAGTTCTAGAGAAATGTTACCATCCCTCTAATTCCACCTTAATTACAATTTCATTAATAATATGGTTAATATCATGTACGTAGTTCATTAATAGAAATACATGAAAAATATTATGTGCTTTAATTTTTAATGAAACTTTTTTTATATGTAATTGGTCCCATTCTTTCCAAAATTTATAAGGGTTCACACTATTTGGATGAAAGGTTGGAATATGCTCTAGGCTTTAGAGAAAATTTTCATGGTTTCACATTAAGATATACATGCTCACTAAAATTTATTTTTTTATGAAATATTTTTATTTCTACATAATGTTTTTGTCTATCTTGGGATGTCTTCAATTTTTGTTTGACCTTGATGACTTCTTGCACCATCTCCTTCAACATTTCTAGTCAAAGTGTGATTCTGTTCATTGGATTGTCCCAACTTATCATTATAACATATTTTCAACCATACAATTCTTTGAATGAACTCATTTGTATTGATTCTTGATAACCCTTTTTTCTAAGAAAAATCCTACGAAAAACATGGTAGTCTTCCCATTTACTTGGCATGCACATGTAAATAATGTATTTTGTAACTTGAATTTTCCTTTCTATCTCCCATCTATTTATGGACAACAGGTGGTGTTTGAATTTAGTTGTGCACCCAAGCCTTCAAATAATAGTTTCCAAAATATTGATATGAAATTTGGATCTCTATTAGATATTATTGTGGTAGGTATCCCATGCAACATGAAACATTATTTGATAAAAAAAATTGTAATATTTACTACTTTAAAAGTGGACATTAAAGGGATAAAATTAGTAGCATTTCTTAAGTTATCAAGTACAATCATGATGTGATATGAATTTGAAACTACTTGTAAATGCTTAGCAAAGTATTCAATTCAATAAACATACATGTTTAAGAGGTTTATGTCTTTTCTTTTGTTTATGTGTTTTAACTTGATTTGTTTCAGCTGATATTAGACATATATATCAGACATATAAGGCAGCAAATAAAGTCACACATAACAGCAAATTTAATAAGGAGTTCACCCCAATCTCGTGGGCTATGTCTCATGTGAGCTCTAGTCAACTAGACTTGGCTCTTTGGGATTATGGCTTGAATTATTTTACAAGTTCCACACTCAACTCCAAAAGGTTACTGACTGAACCTATGGGTTTAGAAAAACCATATACATCCCTGTCATGGCTGTCCACTTTGTGCAGGTAGATCTAGGCTCCCTTGGACTTGATTCCTTCAGTAGGTGCACTAAGCTTCCCTGAGCTTCTTAATGGCACAAACTCCTTCAAAATGCTTCAAATGTCTCTAAAAACTCAGCTATTGTCTTCAGCACATATCTGACATAAAAAATTACTGTTCATTTGCTCAAAATTAGCACTACATCCCTAATCTAGGCCTTCTCCCATGGATGGCTCTAGGTTGCCTGAAACTTCTCTTCAACATATCGACCTTTAGAAGTCTCAAAATGATTCTATAAACACCTTCATTGGATTCAAAAGGTTCCTTATAGCAGAAATAGGCTTTTTTTTCACCTCAAACAGATGAACCTAGCCCAGCATAGCTCAATCACTGAAATGGCCCTGGTGGCCCTGAAAGATTCCCTGAAGCTAAACAGTGAGAATAATGCCTCAAAAAGAAAAACGAGCCATAGAAATAGATTCAGAATGCTAAAAACCTTTAAGAATGACCTTCGTTTCACATTCACTGGCTGCACACTTCCTAATGCAGCTCCCAAACTGATTTGGCCCTCGTGGCTCTTGGAACTTCCATGAAGCAAAAACACCTGCAAATGACCTCATATGGCTGTGAAACATATGCCAATGGCTTCAAAAGGATGAAGAGACCCAAAATATATATATATAAAAAAAAAAAAAAAAAAAAAAAAAAAAAAAAAAAAAAAAAAAAATCCATTCAAAAAGGACTTTCCTAGCCGAAGTTATGGCTCATTAAAGTTTCTCCAGTCTACCTTACAAAAACTCCAGATAAAACTGGCTATTTTTAACTGCCAGATAACCCTGACAAATAGGAAATTCCGCCATTTTTGGAGCGCTCTGCCAAAAATTCTGCCATCACAACTGGCAGTTAACTGTTTGTGATTAATGGCATGTGACCAACATTTTCGGACTCGGAGGTTAGGTTGTCTCGGATTCTGCGCCACCCTTAACTGTCCGTTGAACCATTGGTTAACTATCCGTTTAACACGGATATGTAACCACCGTTTCATTAAACAAGTTGTGACTGTTGAATAAAACGTCAGTGGTTAGGGGATTAGCCCAAGGTTTTTGGGCGCATAGTCATATATATGGGGGTTGGCTATTAGGGGCTAGCCCCCTCGGGGCCCCGCCCAATGCAACCTTAAAACTCAAATAAATTTTGTTCCACTTTCCTAAGAAGACCTACCCATGTAGCACGTTGGTAAGGCGGAGTAATCAAGCACATGAGGTTGCGGGTTTAAAACCTGTGAAGGCCCAAAACTTTTAAAATAAGCACCCACATCATGTTGATGTCACCTAAGCCATGTGGTGGCTGTCGGGCTTGCCACGTGGCTGCCTACCATTGGTTACCTAGAACGGAATATTCCAATGAATATTTTGTGGAATATTCTATTTTTAATTTTTTTGAAAAAATTCAAAATTCCAATGTTATTGGGCAATTCTTCTTTTTGGCATAACTTTCTCATATGGCGACCGTTTTCCAAACCGTTTGTGGAACCGGAATCAGGAAGACGAGATCTATCCAATCATTTAGGTTCAAACCAGTTCTAAGAACTTTTATATTTGACCATTTTACGACACTTGGTCCTGAGCTCCTCATCATGATGGCATCGTGTTGCTTTTCTATTCTTGGCAGTACCATGATGAATCATATGGTTATTATTTCTGATTTCCATATAGGAATGGGTAGTGATTTTTATAAACCTATTTGGTGTTTATGTTCCACTTTAACATGTTCGAACTCAATGCATCTGACAATGTAATCTACAATTTTATTTTTCATTCTGAGCCCAAAATATCATTTCCTCATTACAATGATCATTTCGTAGTAACTTAGGTATCCTGAATATAGTTTCTTGTGCATAGAGAGTTTATTTAACTCATCTATATCAAGAATATAAAAATTTTTGTTATAAACCATAAATTCTCCTACTATCGTATGATAGCCATCATATTTTTATTATGGTGACTCTTACTATAAATATTTCTTTATTTGTAAAAAATCTGAATCCCCATTCAATGCTTCTTTTATTCCATTTTAAATTAGATTCACAAATACTAATAAATACTAAGTGTATAATTTGTATGCTTTTCCTGAGTGCATCTACTACCATTCTTTCTTTCCACTTTATTTGTTTGATTTCAATATAATACTCACTAGTAAATACTAACCATCTAGCTTTCCTAGAATTTAAGTGAGGTATGTCAAATAGGTGGATTAGTAGTTATAGATGGATTGCTTGCAAGTAATAGGTAGCATGTGTTATTTCCTTGCTAATTTATCGATTCATGGCATATGCATGTGATTATCTAGTTATTTTTTGTCATTAGCATGGAGGATTGCCTAGATTGACAATGGTTTTATCCTTGTCTTGACATTTCCTAGGTAACCATGGTTTTGTGAACTTTTCCACTTAATTTTTTTATGATTAGTGCTCATAAATCCTTATGGTTGTGGGTTGGAACAAATGCTATGGATATTTTGGAACAACTTAGGTTGAGTTAATAGTCCTAGGGCATAGGTCAGGACAAACACTCTAGAGCCCTTGGTGGGTTGAATTACTAGTCCCTAAAGCTGAGTTAGACAAAAATTACAGAGCTCTAGAAGGCTTTCATGGAAAATTTTAGGGGCTAATATTAATAGGTGGACTAACTTTCAATCATTTTTCCCAAAAAAAAGATTCATCAATTTAATTTTTTTCTAAAACTGATTCACCCAAAATTTATAGTATAAAATTATTTTACCTTAAAAATGGTAAAAAAATTATAGACATTATATATAAAATCATTACAAATTTGAATAATTTTGTCAATATATCGTGAAATATTTTATATTTTGCATATTAGGGACTAGTAAGATTCACCAACGTTTATAATATTTAAGATAAATTTCCATCCTTCAAATTTTCCCTAAAGAATTTGGGTCAAGTTACTAGTTCTTGGAGCTCTCGACAACTTGGGTAGAGACTGATATAGTTTGTGTTGGTGATTTACCACTATCGAGATGGAATCAATGTTGATGAGGGTTGAGATGGTTTTGCCTATGGAATCCCTTGTTTTATTTTTCATTGGTTTACTCCATGAGATCCCACATTCATGCTTGGAATGTGGTGTTGGGGTGATTGGTTGAAAGAGAGATTTGGTTCGACTCAATCTATATTCGGGTGGTATGTGGAAGTCCTTGACTTAGTTGGTCTTTTCTTGTGTTAATATGATAAATTTACTTATTATGCTCTATTATCATTTATATTATTATATTGGCAACATTATGGTTGAGTTTCCATGGTTGTTATGCTAATTATTTTCTACTTATATGTTGGTTATATGATTTGTACCATCTATGTCTCTTTTCATGAATCGTTCAGTTATTTATTAATTGATTAATGTGTGGACTGATAAGTTTTGTTTCTTCTATGTTGAGATGGAATAGTTCCTTCTTGGTGATTTTTAGATGAATCTCAGACTATTATGATCATATATGCATTCATGACCTATAGATTACATGTTTTCCATATGTTTGAGGAAATGTTTATTATGGATTAGGAATCTATGGGTCTCTCTTGTTAAAGTTTTGTGTGATTAGACTTTTAAATATGTATTTTATGATTATGGAAACACTCAGATAGTTCTAGGAAGTGGTCTGGAGGAAGTGGTCTGGAGGCTGGCTTAGATCTCGGTACCTCACCCTCTAAACTAGATATTTTAGGCTTTAACTACATGGAAGTAGTGTCATAAGTGCGGTTGGAGCCCTATAATCGTACCCTTGTCTTGTTTTGCATGTATTTGTTGCTTCAGGTATGAGAAATGCAACCTTAGCTCAGGGGCTAGTCACCTAGTGTTATAGGATAGAATGCACGGTGTATGGAGAATCAAGATACCCTCAAAGGTCTTCCCGGGACCTTCGGCAGGCTGTAAGATTATCTGCAACCATCACAACATTACATGAATGTTCATAAACAATAACGAACTATTAAAGTAGGAGAATTAGATTACCTCAAGCCTCCGTGTAGATTTGCTGGAGAACATAATGCAGCTAGGCGGAAGTCTCCTGACCTGGCTCCAGATCAAGTCTTATACATAGAAGACACAAGCATAATCACGTCATACAACTCTAATAACTAATACATGAATACATAAAATAATATCTAGTTACACATAACTAAGCTACTCATGCTAAAAGGTATTGGACAAACAACTGAATGAATAATAGTATCAACACCACGGAGTAGACAATACAATTGTAGTTCTATATTAATGTTGGAAGAGTGATTACAACCATTTGTTGCATCAGCCTTCATTTACCCCTCCAGCTTCTCTCTCTCTCTCCCTTCTTGCCAACTTCTTATGATTTGAGACAATTCTCAACAATCAAGTATGCTATCCTTTCAAATTATCTGACCTCTATCACCATAGCCCTAGCTTTGCTTATGTAGAAATTGAGTTAGGGTTGCCAAGTTCCTCCTTGAGTTGCCTAGGGTAAAAGCAATGAAGTTGCCATGCTTTTCAGCTCTTTCCCATTTTCCTCCTTCGTTAGGATTAGAAATCCTCCAAATAGGTCAAATTTTGGTGTTTCCTTGCTTTTCTTGAGTGATTTTAGGAACAAATATCTAGATATTTATGAGCCAATTCGTTCCTTTGACCCTTAGAACTTCACTAGGATTCACTAACATTGTTCCCATCCTAGCAACTTGAGTTAGTTACATCACTAACACACCCTTAAGCTTGCAAAGAAGCTTTATAAAGCAATTTGTCAGTGCATAGCTAGCAATAGTGTGGAAACAAGGCATGTGATCTTAGTCTTTGCTTCAGCTATCATGTCTTTCCCCTCTAAGCTGATGAGGGGGTAATTTTGTTGTATAACAGATGCCCCATAAAGTATGATATTAGAGGTTTTTATGATGGTTGAAATACTTTACTTAACTATAATTTTCCTTCAAAAAGGGAGAGGATTAGCGCTTCAAGTTGTAGGGGAAACCTGATAGAACACATATATATAAAACTACTGAAATCATATCCTGAGTCGGGCATTCCCATGATAAGTAGCTATGTCAGAGTGATTTTCTCCAAAGAGATATGACGATGATGGCCGCCGATAAGCACAATGCGGATCTAGTGTCATAATAAAATCATCGTGATAAGTTGTCTCCAAAAACAATATACGTAACTTAGGAGAGGAAACAAGGCTGAGTGATGCAAGCCTCTACCCAAGGTCTTGATTTTAGCTTCACCAAATAGCATATATTGATACATGTGAATATATGCGTTGATGTTGAACATGCATGAAATCATCTGATTACCAGTCCATAATGGAGACCGTTAATAGATGCGAGGAAGGCCACCAATAATGGTGATGGTCTCCAAGATGCAGAGTACAATCTAATAAGTGCGAAAGATGTTTTTGTTGTCAAACACCCATAGAATTTCTTAACCAGGAGCCAATAATGAGAACCCCTGATCAAACACAAGGAAACTTGCCACTAATGTCTACCAGTACCAAGGCACTGAATGTGTTTTTGAGTTGTCTTCCTAGA
Source organism: Pinus taeda (assembly GCA_000404065.3). NCBI lineage: Eukaryota > Viridiplantae > Streptophyta > Pinopsida > Pinales > Pinaceae > Pinus > Pinus taeda. Next base: position 26,116 of record APFE030653327.1, read on the forward strand.
TAGACTGTTGAAGTCAATAGCAAGATACATGTCGATAGGTAGGCAATAATGTGTCTTACATCAATCGACATGAAACGAGACAAGAATGATTTTGTTTTTTGAGGAATCTTTGAGCATTGGGTCTAAACAACAGAGGGTGTGATGAAAGGATATGCTTGATGGGTTGATGGAGGAAATAAAATGTTAACCCTTGAACAATAGAAGGCACGACAATGGTTTTAACCATGCAACACTAGACTCATGAACACCAAAGAGTGTTAGGATACAGAGATGCAAAAACATCGAGTTATATATGCTAAACTCATAGGATGGTAGGATTCATATTGAGAGGCCATCACAAGGAAGGTTTACCTGAGGGAGTGCCATGTTCAAGGGAATGATTGCTGTCAAACCACGCTTTCTAATACTGAATGCAGTTGTACTATCCACTTTCCCCGTCTGATTAGTTTAGCGAGTCCAGACAGGTAAACCCGTCGATATTTTCATATTTTAAGAGTCTGAAAAGGACCACAAAAAGAATTACTCTATGCCCTATCTAATTAGGTTAATGAGTCCAACAGGCAAACTCATTGATCTTTCCATGTTTTGAGATTCTGAAAAGGATCATAAAAAGAGCAACTCTATATCTTGTCTGTGTAGTTTACAGAGTCTAGACTAGACAACTCGGTGGTTTTTTCATATTTAGAGAGTCTAAAAAGATCATAAAAAATGACTCCATGGTAGTCCCTTTGTCATAGTTCTTAACTGAGCGTGACAAAAGGTTAATAGTATACCTGGATTGGTTAATTTTCGTAAGTCAATCTATTGAATCCGGATAAAGAGAAACCTATGTTCAATAGATGTCAACCTCATTTTGTTATGAGTACGAGCAGGTGATGACAAACTCAATACCTTCATTGAATTTTAACGAGTCAAATGAAGAAAACTCAAGGTATATTTTTCAGTTTAGTGAGCGAGGAAAAAGAGGTAAAAGGACTGCTCATTCCTTCTTCATATATTTAACGAGCCCGAAGGAGGGGAAAAACTTGGGGACTTTTCTATTTTAAGAGTGAGAAATGGTCCCAAAAAAGCAAGTGCTCTTGTTGCTTCCGTATATTTTTAACGAGCCCGGTGAAAAAAACTCAGGTTTTTTAGTTTAACGAGAGAGAAAAGTACTTAAAAAAATGCTCGAGTCATCTTTATAAATGTTTAACGAGCCTAAAGACAAGACACGAGATTTTTTAATTTTTATGAGCGAGAAAAAAGAGCCTAAAGAGAATGCTCTAACGGTCTTTTTCATTTTAATGAGCTAGAAAAAGAGCAAAAAAGAGTTGCTCAGACCATCGTCGTATATGTTTAACAAGCCCAACAATGACAAACTTGAGGATTTTTCAGTTTTTAGAGGGAGAAAACATCCCATAAAAAAAGCACTCATATCGTCTTTGTAGTAGTTTAACGAGCCCAAAGAAGGAGACTCAAGGTTTTTCGGATTAACTAGCAAGAAAAGTACCATAAAAATAATGCTCGCTCTTCTTCGTGGTAGTTTAATGAGCCCGAAGAAGGAGACTCGAGGATTTTTTGAATTAGCGAGCAAGAAAAATACCATAAAAAGAATGCTCGATCTTCCTTGATCTCATGCTTGATAATAGAAGGGTCTATGCCATGCATTTCCTCATAAGACCAAGGAAAAACATTGTGGAAGTCCTTAAAAGGGTAGGTGAAGCTTAGAATTTCCTCAAGATTGAGATTGGCTCCAATCGGTATGTTTTCCACAATGCCTGTCATGACAGAAATATTGATGAGCAATGATTTTGAAATATTTCCCCTGTTTCCTTCTCAGTCCAAAGTGCGGGTCCTCCCAAGGTCACTCTTCTAAACTCATGATTTCTCAAATAGCTTCGTCTGTAGGTAGGACTTGATTGAGTGGATCAAAAGGAGGAGTGTTTATGGGAGGGGCAGTGGTACCTTTGGCCATAACCAAAGTGACCGGAGATGTGGATGCAAATTGAATGGCTTGGTAGGCCAATTCAGCTAGTGACAACGACATTTTTTCTCCATAAGGGTCAATGTTTAAAGGAGCCAATAGGATCCATGGATCGGTCTATTCATGAGGAATGGATGAAAGCATATTAACCGTCTATGAAAACTTGGGTGGCAGAAGAGGGAAACAACACATTAGGAAAGAAGCCTTCAGTAGACTAGTACCGATATTGACGTAAGAGTCAGGTACACCACAGACTAAGGGGGCAGAGCTGCTAGGTAACAGAGAGTAATCTGGGGTGTAAAAGGATAGTTGGTCCACTGTGACTATCTTTCCATTCAAGGGAAAGAGGGTCATATGGAAGACCAAATATGTAAGAACTGTGAATAATTTTAACAACTATTCCTTATGAACAGAATATAAAATAACAGAATATTACAGCCATTGCAGAGACAGTAAAGGATTCTGAAATTACACATCATGATCCTGTAATAAATATTCCTGAATTTTATAAATTTAATTGATAGAACCAATGAAAGTACTTACCTGTAATCCTATGGTTGATGATGCCTCAAAATACTCCTTCTTCGGTTACCAAAAGATTGAAACCACCCAGCCAAACTAAGCAGAACCTTGCTACTCAGTCTAGTAAACTTCTCAGTTGAAGCAAACTATTCCCCGTGCCCAGAAACCTCAGAACAAGCAAGGCCCAGTTGTTCCTAATGATAAACAAACTCTCTGTGTATAAACTTTCCTCTTCCCTTCTTTTCACCCGGTCTCCAACCGTTACCTCCTTCTTATAAGTTGTCATTTACCGACATCCTTCATCACCGTGTCAAAACTATTATACGTGTTGATTTTTATAAAGAGAATCTTATTTTATTTTATTTGAATATATTAATTTTGAAATAAAATTATTTATTTATTGTAATGATTTAATTTATAATTTATAATTTTTATTAATTTTATTTAAATTTCATAAACTTTAATTTACTATAAGTGGGTCATTACATAACACATCAGCCTTCATGGCATAAGTTCAAGTGTGGCCCAAAAGCAGATTATAGTCAAGTTTATGATCCACAACTTCAATATCTAGTATTACTGTTTCCCCACTCAAGGTAATGGGATAGCTAGCTAGGTAACCTTTTGGGATGAAAGTGTGACCACCGAAAGTTTAAGGGAATTCGACGGTGTGGATAGGGTTGGAGAACCAAAGTGAGCCAACATGAAGCTGACATGATGCAGGTAGAAGCACCTTTGTCAATGACAGTTCTATGTATACCTTTACCTTTCGAAAAAATTTGCACTTGAAATGCAAGCTAGTGGGAAAGGGGAGGTTTACACTTTTCCATGTCGAAAATTCCAAGCATGGAATCATGTGGGTCGATACCATCAATAGCCAAAAGAAAAGCTTTTATTTGTGCTAGGCATGTTTGTAATACTTCAAGCCCCGACATAGCCGATGATGCTTGTGCCATGTCTTCTACAATGTTGTAGTTTTGGGCGGAATGTGCAGATGTAATGTGCATTGTGCGTTGAAGTACCCCTTTGGGGGGGTGAATTACAAGGTCAGCAACTGGCTATTCGATATGCAAATCGTTGGGCGGTGGTGGGTTTTGACTTAAGGAAGGTTCCTTTACATGAGCGACAAGAGCTCCATAGGATTTGGCTCTTGTTTGTAGATCTACCATTTCAAAGGTGTAAGTGCAAGAAGATCCTTCACCAGTTGAAGGATGTTGCAAACCATCGTTGCCCCCTTGCAGGGGTTGGAGTTGGTTTGCAATAAGGTTTTGCTACTATTGAGCAGGGAATGGATTATTCTGGATAGCAGGGGTCCTACCAGTATCCTTGTTACCAATGAAATTTGTGCATTCTTGAAGATGCAGACACAGATATGTCATGTGGCATTCAGCATAGATTTTGCAAGGGAATCAGGCAGGCTTATCCTTTCCATAGTCATAGGGTGCAACAACCTTCTGTTTTGGGTTTTGCTACTTTGTTGACTGCTCCTCAAAGGGAGTGGTATTTTTCTTATTCTTCTTGTTCTTACCACCAGGTTTTTGCATAGATTACACAGAGTTTGTCACGGTGGTAGGAAGAGCAATTGATTTGGCAGAGGGGTCCACTAACATCTGGGTAATATGACCACTGAGTTGTTTTACAGTAGCCCAGATGTTGCACCGACAATCCCATCGGCGTGTGCTCCAGGGTGCTGAGTAGCGGAGATATTAGAGTTACGAGGCGCATTGGGGATTACGTCATAAAGAGTGCCAAATTGTTAATATATTAGATCTAAGTGTTGGGCACAACATATGGATTGGTCTTCTGTGACCGCACCACCTAAAGTGACATCTTTAGCTATTTGTGGGAGTAAGGACTTGCAGAACCAGTCTGCTAAGAGATAGTCTAGGAGGGGAGCTTTGACTAACCTCTCCCTACGTCTCCATTCATGTATATGATCGGAGATGTGGGTGGCAATACCCTCACGTAATGAAGTCAGGAGCTTTGTTCGAGTCTCATAGCAAATGGGTAGCTAGAAGTGCTTTAAGAATTCCATTGCTAAAGCATTGAAGGTGTTCACTGACGCGCGTGGTAGCTCAATGTACCATTTAGCTGCGTTGCCAGTGAGGGTACAGGGAAAAGTACGTAACCAGACACTATCATCTACATTGGAGTTTGAAACACACCAAAGATGGTAGGTGGTGATATGGGTTCCCAAATCCTCCCCTTGCTTTCCTTCGAACTTGGGGATGTTCGTTGGTATCTTATACAGGATCGGCGGCCAAAGTAAGTTGTGGTAGATAGGGTCATTTGTGAGTTTGTACAAGTTGGGTGTATCCAACATTACTAAGAAAACAGAGAGAGTGATGCCCCCAACTTGGACTAAGGTGATGACATCTGACTTGAGGAGCCTTATGCTCCTCCCATCATTTGAGTCCCAATATTATACATGGGCTGCATGGTATAGTAGTTGCCTTGAGTTTTTATGTTGTAGTGTGGATTTCCATGGGGATTTTGATATTGGGGTATAGAGTTTGCCCTAGGATAGTGGTGCCTCCTTGACTCATTTGAATTTGTCAGTAGGGCATCCCAGTGGATTGGTTGGGACCTCCTAGAGGATTCCCACCCTCACAGAACTAAACATTTGTCCTTGATTGGCATAAGGAATGCTCATGTCAATCAACAACTTACTATGCATGACTGAGAATGGAGGGGGAACTGTTACGTTCCCAATCGATATGTGCATATTGGGAATGCTCCTAGATACTTGAATCTGGGGGTTTGAACTGTACAATGAATGTTAATCATATTGTTGGTTGACGGGAACTGAGATAATAGTGCTATATTGAGAGTTATAAGGAGCATTGTATGTAGCACTTGTCGAATGTATACAGTTTAACACTAAAGGGGTCGAACCCAGCATCAGCTAGGTTCCACTCGTGGAGGGTATCATGTGAGTGTTTGTACCTAGGACAAATGGGATAGTAGGGTTCGCCATCAATGGTGTGGTGGAGGACAAAAAGTGCCCGCAAAGTTCCACAACCCGTTAGTCTTCGATGGGATGGATGGAAATGCTCCAACTAAAGAAACATGGAGTACAGGTGCCACGGGAACAAAGAGTGGGTCCAACGGATTCATGAGCAGACAGTTAAAGGGAGGAAGAAATCCTTTGGTAAATAAATCCTCTGGCAAACTTGAATCATCGGTTGTCCAAATAGATTCCATGTGAGATATAGGAAACTAATTCCCTGAAGATGGGGAATCTAGTTCACTGCAGCTCAGCGAATCTTCCACAATGAGTGGAGGAAGTCCTAGCAATCATCTAGATTGACGACAAGGGCCAGATGTAGTCATGGTGACCATTAATTTTTATCAATAAACTTTACCATGATATTTGTTAAAGTCTCAATGATAGCACACGGGTACCTAAAAAATATAAAAAATACACTAAGTTGATCAGTCAGCAAATAGAGGGAAATGACCCAGTCTGATAAGCACCGATCACTGGAGATGAAACCTAGTATCTCAATGAATAGCAAAGAAGGCTGGCTATATGTACATTTACAGTTACTCTAGAGCTTCACCCAAACCTCAGATTGAGGGGCCAAGTGCTCTCGTGAAGACAAGCACCCTCCCAAAAACTGAAAACGAAGTAGGTGTGTCTATGTTAGGTACCAGGGCAGCCTACCCCAGTCACCTTGTGTAAGTCCCTAAAATTTTGGCCACTAAGGATACCTCAGATCATAGACACCATCGGGAGACAAAGTCACAGACAGTATGCTGTGTGGACAGGATACCTAAGTCCTTGCCTCAGCTCCAAAATCCCCAAAGGGATCCCCAATACACAGAATACCCAAAGGATTTGTAAGAGAAGGTAGGCTACCTTCACTTACAGTCTGATGTTTTCTCATATTTAGCTCCACTTTTACTGGAGTGATCCCGATAGTATGAGTGCAGAAGGAATTTTCTCTCTTTTAATGACACTAGTATGGTTTTCGACCTCAGACAGTTTACTCACACTCCCTATCCCAAGATCCTAGCCTAAACTAATGTTTGTTTGCTCAATAAAGAGTTATTGATTGATTTTAGGTAAATTTTATGTGTGCCCTTTTATTGTCTTCAATAGGGAAGTTGACATATGAAATGTGATGAGACTCTGCCTCAAAAATCATGCACAAGACAATGCTTTAAAAAAATTTCAATTCGATGAAAACAAGTTGTATTCGACAGGTGATATTTTTTCACATATTCATATTTTTTCCATGCATCTTAGTCATTTAACACATGCATAACCAATGGACTTCTTTCCAATGTTTTCTTAACAACTACTTGAAACCAAAATAGAGTAGATTTTAACCAGCTAAACAGAAGAGTGAATAAAAAATGTTGATCTTTCTTTCATAAAAATGTTTTTAGGAAAGAAAAACAAAACTTATTTCCTAAAAAAAAACTTTTAGGACACCTCTTTGCTAACAAAATGCAGTAACAGATCTTCTTTCAGTCCATGAGCAAGTTTCCTTTCCCCTTTGGTTTGCAGACATAGCTAGAAATCAAGTTTTTGGGAGACTAACGCTTTGTAGCGGTGGCCACAGAGAGTTAATAGGTCCACTAACGCTCCCTATGAGTAGACACAATGCTTTATAAAGCACTATGTAGTCTACTAAATTGCATTAGTGTGGGAAAAAAAGTCAAAAATAGGGCTTCTTAGATCAGATTCAGTGATGAATATATGTATGCAAGATGCAGCAGGGTTTTTGGTGGGTCAGAAAGGGGATACAGAAGTATATGGAGCTCTTAGAAGGAGGGGAAAACTCAGAACTATCCGGGTAGACCGAGAACTAGATGTATAGTCCCCAACAGAGTCGCCAATTCTTCTATATGATAAAATGCACGGCGTATGGAGAATGAATATACCCTCAAAGTTATCCCTGGGACCTTTGGTAGACTATATGATTATCTGCAACCGTCACAAAGTTACATGCATGTTCATAAACAATAACTAACTATGAAAGTAGGAGAAGTAGATTACCTCTAGCCTCTATGTAGATTTGTTAGAGAGCACAATGCAACTAGGCGGAAGTCCCCTGATCCAGCTCCAAATCAAGTCCTGCACATAGAAGAGACAAGCATAATCATGACATACAACTCTGATAACTAATACATGAATACATAAAATAACATCTAGTTACACATAACTAAGCTACCCATGCTAAAAGGTATTAGAAAAACAACTGAATGAATGATAGTACCAACACCATGGAGTAGATGTTATGAAACCAGCTCAAGAAAAGATAGAAAATATAGATCAACGCCTTAGAAGTCAACCTCTTCGAGGGGGCAGCCTCCTTTACATTACATAAATGAACAATTCTTGGATGATACAAATGATAAAACCTCCTTTCTATTTATAGGAGTCTAAGGAGTCACAATATAACCCAGTCGACCTAACAATAATAATATAAAGCCACAAAAATAACAATAGATGGATTCTATGGGGCATAGTAATAATAATATGGGGACAATAGGGGCACAACAATATTAATAAGGGGTACAACTACAATAGTAATGGGGTAATCACTAGTATTATAGGGACCCAACAGTAGACAGTACAACTGCAGTTCTATATTAATGTTGGAAGAGTGATTACAACCATCTGTTGCATCAACCTTCATTTACCCTCTAGCTTCTCTCTCTCCCTTCTTGCCAACTTCTTATGATTTGAGAAAATTCTCAACAATCAAGTATGCTATCCTTTCAAATGCTCTGACCTCTATTACCATAGACCTAGCTTTGCTTATGTAGCGATTGAGTTAGGGTTATCAAGTTCCTCCTTTAGTTCCCTAGGGTAAAAGCAATGAAGTTGTCATGCTTTTCAACTCTTTCCCATTTTCCTCCTTCATTAGGATTAGAAATCCTCCAAAAAGGTCTAATTTGGATGTTTCCTTGCTTTTCTTGAGTGATTTTAGGAACAAATATCTAGATATTTATGAGTCAATTCGTTCCTTTAACCCTTAGAACTTCACTAGGATTCACTAATGTTGTTCCCATACTAGCAACTTGAGTTATTTGGATCACTAACACACCCTTAGGCTTGTAGAGAAGCTTTATAAAGCAGGTTGTCAGTGCATAGCCAGTGTTAGTGTGGAAACAAGGCATGCGATCTTGGTCTTTGCTTCAACTATCATATCTTTCCCCTCTGAGATGATGAGGGGATCATTTTGATGTATAACACATAGGGTGGTCCTTTAGCCCCTAAGTGTCACGTAGCCATGAGTGATGTTTGTGAGAAGTGAGTTGTAGGCACCACTTTCATAACTAAAGCTTAGAAGTTGGTTCATTTCATAGTAACTCTTCATCTCATTTTTACCCTCGTAGATTGGTGAATTTGGGTAAATGTGGAAGAGGGTGGTTACAAAAAACATAACTAAGTATTCATTGAAGATGTTATTCATAAGACACATGAATGTTGATGGTAAGACCAAGTTGTGCCACTATAAATTCATAATGACAATATCTAGTTCTAAAACTTGTCTTATAAATATCTTCATCATTGATTTTGACTTGATAATAACTCTATCTCAAGTCAATATTTGAAAAAGAATTTTTCTCCATCACTTTATAAAATAGATAATTAATCTAAGGTAATGGATACTTATTTTCCACCATCATTTTGTTTAGTTGTCTATAAGAATTCACATCCTAAGGGTTCAACCTTTTTCTTTACAAATATAACTAGTGCTCCACAAGGAGACACACTTGGTCTAATATATCCTTTGTAAAATAGTTTCTACAGATGCATTTTTAGATCCATCAAATCAAGAGTGCTCATTTTATAATGTATTTTAGATATAGTTGATTATCGTGGTATAAGATCAATAGAAAATCACTATATCTCTTAGGAGGTAAACAAGTTATTTCATTTGAGAATACATCCTTAAATTCGTGTTGTATTAGATAATATTCAAATATAATTTATAGCCTTTTCTAAAACTTATTTTCAGTTGTAAATCTAAAATTTGTCTCAAAGAAATGGATCTTTGAGTACATGTTACCATCTATATTACAACCCCATTATTATATGATTTATTCATAAAATAATGGGAAACCTTATAGGTTTTCATTATTTTATGAATTTTAATGATTTTAATCATTTAATCTTTAGTTTAAACTTGTTTATAAAGATTCCATTTTTATTATTTTTAATTTTATATGGTAATTTTGAAGGTTGTAAAAAATATTATAATTTTTCTATATGGTTTTCACTAATTATTTTAATACAATCCAACATATAGTTCATTTTTTGCACAATTCTTAAATTCATAAGGAAAAGTCTTTTATTTGAAATCCAAAGTTGTTCCTGAACTTATAAGAATAATGGTTCCAAATGTCCAATATGTCTAGAAAGGGGTCATCTTGATCTAAATGAAGCTCAATAATAATAGTAAGGATCATCTAGATATTGGATGCCAACAATCATAGTAAGGATCATATGGATATTGGATGCCAACAATCATAGTAAGGATCATCTAGATGAATCTAAAGGAAATACATTTTACTGTCATTTGATTTTCTTAGATAGGAAAATGTTACATATCATTTTCATGGAAATTGAAAATCTTAATGTTGAATAAACATCAATGTTATGTGCAATATGATGTTGCATCTCTAATACACCATATGTCACATCATCATACATGTCATATATTTGTTTAATTATGATGATGTGTCAAGTGTATGCGTTGTGACGTGGCAGGTGGCTTTTATATCTAGATCTAGAGTTAATCTATTTGAAGTATTAGTCGAATGATGCAAAGGACAGATACATGATATCTTTGTCTTGAGTAAGACGTATCCAAGTAATTTATTTAGAATGACTAGGGTACTACATACTTTACATATTTTTTATATATATATATATATATATATATATATATATATTACGTATATTTTATGCAACTCTAAGATTATCCAAGAATTTAATTTAGAATGACTCGAGTACTACATACTTTACATTATCAATTATATATAGATATATATAGTATCTATCTTTTATGCACCTCTTTCAAATGTTTTGGACGGAAAATAAATCAACCATAAATCATGTACATCTAGATCCAGAAGGTACATCTATATTAACTCATTCAACATTTTTAGATATCAGAAATCATGTATTATAAAATCACAACTAGATCCAAAAATATTAATTATGACATTATTATTTTATCTCGGATGTTTTGGGTACCAAAGGTAATGTGTCATCAATCATATTCAACTTTGAAATTCAACTTTGGAAGGATTTCATATGTGATTTCGTTGTTACATCTGGGATATTACATATTTTAGATATCTATTTCACTATTGATATGTATTCAGATATCATATTCAGTGAAATAAAATCCATATGCAGGTGATTAGATTTGATATTTAGATGAATCTCATCACATGGTTGAGGATAAATTACATGTTTTTCTCACATATGTATTTTACACTCAGTAGTATTTTGTTAATGATAATAATTTTTTAAGAATTCTAAAATATGAACTATTTATAAATTGTGGTTTTTTTATATACTTTGTGTTCTCAATCTTTTTTATATTATTCTTTTTATTTATTAATTAAAATATTTCACTGTTACAAGGAACACTATAGAAATTTATTCTTCACAATGTCATAATCAAAGATTTGTATGGACATAAGCATGTAATAATTTGAAGTAGTGCTATTATTTTTCCTGGTTGTTTAATTTTGGTAACTTTGCTTCATCATCACGTTATAATGTTTTGGTCTTGCTCATTGATGATATGAATAGGGTTTCGCATGAGCATTTTAAACACTTATTTGTTCCTCATTTCAACAGTTATTTAAGAAATGGTATGATACATTCATCTTGTTTCTATCTAAGATAGTGTATACCCCTTGTGTTGTATAGTTCAAACAAAGGTGCCTCTTGAAGTGAAATAATACCTTTACAATATGTTCTTATTTATTTATGTGGCCATCCACCTACAATGTGTTATTTTTGTTCCAACTATTTTCTATTATATATTGATGATTTATTCAACTTCACTAGATTTTATTATTCTTACCTAAATGAATGAAGTATTTTAAAAAATGGTTTTAAAAGGCCCTCATTGAAAAATATTATCCTTATTACATTCTTATTCAAAAAAATGGTTTTGAAGGCCGTGATTGAAAAATATTTTCTTATTACATTCTAATGCTTTGATTAGATAATGGAGGAAAAATATGTGTAAACTAGTTTATATTATTTAGGAGTTTAAATTCAGTATGTCATGAGTGTTACTCTATGGGAGAATGACACAACTAAGAGAAAAAGTTGAATGAAAACATAAACGGAAAATTTCACTCTATCATCTAAAAATTTATTCCCTAGGCTTTTTGGATGAATTCATTAACTTTGTAAATTATATATAGAGTGGTAGCACATACTAAGGTTTTACAAAATGTAAAACTAGAAGAAGCATGGATAAAAATAAGAGTTGTCTGTGCATATCAAAAAATGCACTAGTCAAATCACTGGCAATAGATTAGTATGTTGGCCACACAACATGTTCTATACCTGAGGTTTCGTTAACATGTTTGAAGGGTCTCCCTTATTAAAACACACTTGGAATATTTATGGGGTGATATTAGCTTAACACCCTCACATAATGAAAACTTTCTTAAACTCAAGAAAAAATAAAAAATTTAACAAAGATTTCTTTTGTTAATGACTTTGTAAATATCACGGGAGCTTCATTGTGGGAGCAATACCATACCACATCCTTTCATATTGGGGGATATATATTAAGGAAAAAATGACATAATATATTGAACATATAATAGGTGGTAAAGATTTTTTATATGTTGTGTATAAAAAATGGAACTCAAAGTCAATGAAAAAACATAAAGGGTTATAAAAAATGTTAATGAAAAAATTTATACCTATAATATCTAGTGAAAGTATGGTTTTTTTAAATTGGGAATATGTATTGGGTTCATATTGATAGGGGGTTAAACAAAGTCAATTTTAGAGGTATTCTCCAATATGTAGTCAAATTAAGGGTATTGTTTAGTATGCCATGAACGCACATGTTATATAAGAGGTTCATTGAGTGAATAACTTGTGGTAAATATATCATCAGTTTGATCATTATTCTTGCAATTAACAAGATACAACATGTTATCTTATACCATCTTCCTAATATATTAGACATAAAGCTAAATATGAAACATCATACCATGTGCAACATACCAAGAATCTACCTAATTTGTACTTTTATTGTCACAACACACTATAGTGCATTTAATATAATATCCTAATGCACCCATCAAGTTCCAATTTTATATTTAACATCATTAATATAATCACCACTCCTTTGCATTCAATTTCAACACTATATAAGGAGATAACGTTTTGGTTCTTCCATGCCCAATTTGTCGAGATCAACTCCAATATGAAACCCCTATATAGAAGTCGACTTTTAGCTATCCCAAACAACCCAATAAGACTCTATATAACCAACTAGTTGATTTAATTATGATTGAATTTTCATTCAGATAATGTGTTTTGCATTCTGAGGTGTGGATGGGGGAGAGAGGGGTAAAATTTTTGGAATTATCCCTTCCCTATAAGTATCCAATATTATATATACCCATACCCCTTCTCCCAAAAATGAAAAAAAATCATTTTTTCTTCTCGTTTTGTTTTGGGCTTGTAATGGTTTTTTTCTCTCTATCATTTCTATTTATTTATTTTAATTTATTTTTAATTTATTTTATTTTATTTTATTTTACATCACATCTTTTAGATTCATATTAGTTGAATCTCCTTTATACTCATAGAAACCTATATTATGGCCAATAAGACATACTTCAATGTTTTAAAATAGAAATGTTTTAATTGGTCTTTTTTCCAAATAAGCATCCAAAGTTTACAATGGCCATTTTCCCATATCAACAATAATTTTTCTTGTTGCTTTTGGTATGAAGAAGCTTGATAATTATATGATATTTACCATACTTTTTAAACTTGGTGAAACATGTTTTTTCTTTATTTGTTCTTTTCCCTTTTTTATAATAACAATGAACCTTTTACATTTTCTTATAGATTCCCTTGTTTTGAATCATTTTGTTAATAGCTAATGAAAAGTAGGATAAAGTGTTGCAAATTAGTTTCATATACTCATGTGCCAATAACACATTCCTTTTGATACAAAGATCATGTCCCAAGAACTAGTGCAAGAAAAGAAAAAATTAAAAGGGCTCACAAACCCAAGAAATAGTCCCTTGCTTTGATGATGAAAAATGAGTGACATATAAAAGAAATAAGTCTTCTCAAGATTCTAACTTGTTTGGAGGAGATGACCACCTAAAATCGCATTGTTGGAAGAAGATATAAGTATTAGGGGCATGGAAAAATTAAAGTACACTAAGTCATATTATAGTTTAGAAACCTTATAGAATATTACTAGTCCCTAATACACAAACTTTAAAATGTTTAGTGATATTTTTATAGAAATGTTCAAGGTTATGATGATTTTATATATTATCTACATATTGTTGGTGGTTTTTAAGTTAAAATACTTTTATCCTATAAAATTTGTGAAAATCTTTTATAAAAAAAGGAAATTAGCAATTTTCTTTTTTGGGAAAAAGCATGGAAAATTAACACATCTACAAAAATTAGCTCCTAAAATTTTCCATTGTTATGAGAAGCCACAACAGAATACAATTTCAAGATTTTCCACCTTCTCCTTGTGGTTCATCTTCTAAGTCTCGATCCATTCCTCTTCATATGTACATATTCATAGAAAGGTTTAGTTGATGTCCCAAAAATTCTTGTATATTTTCCTCATTTCATAGCTCAAATAAATATTTCTTATTTTTTTCATCAATTGTATGATCTATATTTTCATGTCTTGGTTTTCACTTTTTCAAGGCTCTCTAAAACTTCTCTTTTTTTTCCTTTTCTCTTAATCTCCTTCTATTTTAACTTTCTCATGCATCCCAATTTATATAATTTCCCCACACTACTTCTTTGTGTTCCTAGTAATGTAGGGGGATACCTTGCTAAAATATAAGAATGGCAACTCAATTTTAAGAATTTGTTTTCTTTCACTATTCATAACTTAAATAAGGTAAAGATAATGAGGTACGATAGATAGATAAAAAATAAAGAAATTCCTTAGACCCCATTATCTTTCCCCACTTGGGTATCATAGCCAATATAACCACTCATGTTGGTTGGTTTGGTCATTATCATTATATTAAAAGTAAAAATATATACAATATTTTCAACACCGCCATATTTCAATTGCATTGTGATTATTATAGCAAAAAAAATGAAAATTCCCATGCATAGTTTAAGAAAATTTAAGTACAAACTTTTCAAAGAGATAAATTGGGATGTTACATAACCCCCTCCAAGGTTAACATCGTCTTCATTTTCATTTAAATACAAGAATAACTATGATGTCAATAATATGGTTAATATCATGTACTTATTTCTTTAATAATGGTACAAGAAAATCTTTAAGTGCTTAATATTTTATGAAAATGAAAATTTATAAGCAATGGGTGTCATTCTTTTCAAAATTTAAAAGGTTCCATAATATATGGATACAAGCTTGACTTAGGCTCTATGTTTTAGAGATTCATGGTTTCACTTTAAGATATACATGCTCACCAAATTTTTATCTTGTATGCATTAATTTTATTTATTCTTAATTTTTTTGTTTGTATGGGGATGTATTCAAGTTTTTTTTTTATCTTGATGGCTTATTACACCATCTAATGCAGGAGCATCTAGACCTAGCTAGCAATGTGATGGTGTGGTCACATGTTGTGGCTAATGAAAGTTTGGAGAAAGAATTGGTTATTTAATGTGTATTAATTTCAAATTATGTAAGTGGTTAATTGTTGCCTAATTCTGAACAAAATTGGGAATAAAATGGCAAGTGATCCTCCTTACATGGAGATCAAGCCAAGTAGTTAGAATGGTTAGTTAAGGTAGGATTTGATTTCTAAAAATATAGTGAATCCCTTCATTTGTGGAAGGAGATGGTTAGCTTAGGCATATATGTATTTTCCTGTCTTTTCTGGAGACATATAGAGAGGGAAGAGAGAGAGAGGATTACAAGGGAATTGTAAGCCTACGCGCAAATTAGGAACAGAGGCCACTAATTGAAAAATCAGGCCAAAGAGGAAGGACTTAGGAGAGCTAAATAGTGTGTGTATTGTAAATGAAACAGAGGTCTTTTAATTTATGTAATCAGCCAAGGCGAGACTCTGTAATCATTTTATGTTGAATGAATGATATTTATGTGTTTATGATTGATTATCAGGCCTACATAAACCCTCATTGTGCTTTTTCTTCCTTCATATTTAGGTGGGTGATTATTCCTTTATTTTGTTATGATTAATGCCTAAATCATATGTTTGATAGAAGTCGAGACTCTCTTTTAAATATTATTGTTTGATAAAGGTTGGAGAAGTCTTTTTACATGGTTTTGGTCCAGCAAATGAAAATCCCATTTACACTAAGAATCATCGCAAAACACTGGACCGGATCCGAAATCTAGATTCGGAATCTTATAAAGGGTGGTGTATATCCAGATCGGGTCCAAAAGACTGATTAGATCGATGCATTAGAGTGGAAGGAGCCAACCAAGTGGACATTGCGATTTGTGATTGTGTGATTAAATCGTAGCCATTAGATCACGATCATACGTGACTGTTGGATCGTGGAAGTCGTTTCACAATAGTGAAGTGGTTTTCGGGCGAGTGAAAATTCGTAAGTTGTATTGAAGGACAGTCAACCGATTCCATTAAAAATTTGACATGTAGCGCGAGGGAGAATAGGGAAACCACTTTATCGAGTGGTTAATCCCCGTATTCAATGTCTCCCTGAAATAATACATGGGTCGTCGGATCCACTACACGCAGATCGAAGGTGGAGAAACAGTGTGTTAATTTAAATGTGCAGAGTGAATGTTGACTGTTAGATTGGAAAAGGGATTGAACGATGGAGATCAGCTGACCAGAGATCAATGATTAGAGTGCACAGTTGGAAGGCAATGGATCAAAGAATGGATCTGGCGATATATATGAACGCGGATGTATAAAATTTGAGATCCAAATATATGAGTAGAGCTGGTTTTTCCCATGTATTTCCACATTTCTATGTATTGTGATAAAAAGTGTTGATCAGGGTTTTTAAAGCTAAAAGAAATATAAACCATCCCCGATAGTGTAATAGCTATGATAAAATGTAAGTCTAAGGAAGGCTTAAAGCCTCAATGAACGCTTATGATGGCTTATGTGGTCCCTTTTTTAAAGGAAAAGAACTAAGCTACACTTCTGACATGTATATGTGGGAATGGAGCTTTAAAGGTTTTTAAGGGTGAAATAGTCCTAATAAGGTGAGAGGATGTAGTAGCCATATGGTTGCGTCATTTTTGGTATCAGAGCAAGAAAAGGGAAGAAAATTTCCTGTGAGAAGGATGTCTTGCTTATGAATATTTATGATACAAAAGGTATGAAAGTTGCAACAATTGAATGAATGACAATGTTGGGCACAAAACTATAGTAGTAAGACTGTAGAAGAACTTTTGGAAGTTCTTAGAGATTGTAGTAGAACTTCATTCTAGCTAAGGCTTAGAATAGATAGGGACAAAGGAGTCCTTAAGAGAAGTGAGTGGAGCAACCAGAGAGAGAGTAAGAATTCTTGGTGCAATTTCTAAGGAAAGAGGACTTGGAGACCAGGTAGAGGAGAAGGTTGGTGAGAATATCAACTTAGAAGGAAGTTGATTGGTTGCAGGTGTAGAGCTCACATAGAAGAGAAAATGCCTATGGAAAGTCATCTGGAAGGTACAAAAGAAGGCTATAAGATGATGGAGAAGGATGCTCAAACAATCCATAAGAAACAGATGAGTCAAGCAGAGATTGACAAGGAAATAGCTAAGATAAGAGAAGAACTCAGTGTGTTAGTAATGCTGCTAGAGGAGAACCGAAGACAAGGTTGGGTCTTGAAGAGGAAGCCAGTAAAGTGACCTAAGTTGCAGAGGAAGTTGCAACAAGAACAAGTAAAGTTGTTGATGAAGAACCTCAGAGAAGCAGAAGCAGAAATGGAAGTTTCCATTTGTAGACTAGAACAAGGTGAAATGTTGGGTTAAGAGGATAATGGGAGTCAGCTGAAGATGTCATGGACTATTGGCATAGTTCAAAATAATTTGAAGACATGACAACAAGGGAAGTAGATGAGGCAATGAAGCCTTTTGATTTTAATTCTCATAGTTTGTGTATGTTTGCAGGACATGCAAAGGATGATGGACAGTCTAGTGAAACTGTCACAAACAGGAATGAAGCTCTTGAGGTGAAGTATGATGGTGGATGCCTTTTAAAGGAAGAAGGTGCTGATTTATTCCAACAAAAAGAGTTCATAGATGAAATTTTGTTTGGTGTAAGACAATCAGATGAAGCTGATATGGACCAGAAGTCTAACGAAAATGCCATAGTGGTATTCCAAGAAGGTAAATAAACGAATTTTTTTAATGAAATTGATGAAAGAACTTTGCAATATGATAGTGTATAAAATAGGATAACTCCAGGGAATTTCCAGAAAAAGAATGAAGCTGAGAATGGAAATAGTGATGAACTGCTAGAGAGATTTCATATGGAATTAAAATTCTTGGAAATATTACTCAAGGAACCTGAAGGAGAAATGAAGCTTTCAGAACTTGATAAAGAAAAGGAAATGGTTACTATGCATGATAAGGATGAAATGTCTCTAACATTTATAGAATTAATTAAATGTTTAGACTCTTCAGTTAATGATGTGACTATAGGTATGGAAGACAGCATTAATAAATATGATGTTGAAATCAGAGAAATTGAGCAGAGATTATTTGAAGGTGAGATGAAAGATCAAGAATAACAAGGAAGTTATGTCCTCAGAGACATGAAGGAGAAAAAAGTATTAATTAAGCAGGATAAAGATGGAAGGAACCAACAATTTAAAAGAGATGATCAGCTACATGAGAGTGATTTGAGGAAGGCATTAGATTGCAGAAGCATAGAAAATGGCAACAAAATGAAGAATAAGAGATTATTCTGGTAGTACAAAAGAAGACAGATGAAGACCGAAGATACAGATGGAGAATGAAGAAAAGGGTCAAGTGGAAGCTATTACAACAGAGGTGGAATGGCAAGCTGATGAACCAGTTCAAGGAATCTGAACATATTCATATTGATTTGTTAGAGGAGAGACTCAAAGGAATGGATTCACAGCAAGAAGGATCTGCTGAAATCCATAAGATCTATGAGGTAAGATTGGTGCTTGAATCATCAAAAGAGGATGAAAGGTATTGTATTCTAAAAACTAATGATTGTTGTATGATTGCAAGTCATGTAAACTTGAGGGAAGACAAGCAGTTATTGGAAACTATTATATTAACAGGTGAAGAGATGACTACTATCAGTCATATGAAGAATGAAGAGAAAAGTTATAGTCAAGTGAAGGAATATGTCCAGTTAGGTGACATCCAAAGGATAAGTCAAAAGTAGGATGGAAAAGGAATTATTAAGATCAAAGGAATGTTTGGAAAGGAAGAGATCCATTCATATGAACATAGAACAAAGAGTTTTCTCAGGAAAGCTAATGAAACTAGTACAAAGAAAATGGAGAATCTTATGGTGTATTCAAGAAGTAGGAGTCAACTGGAAGAGTTGATGATGAAATTATTTGAGGAGACCATGGTGTCTTATAGCTTTGAAACTAATATTTTGTGTGTAAATGTAGGATACACTGAAGTAAGGCAACTGTTTAATGTTGTCATAAGTGAAGGGAAAAGCAAAGATATGATTTTTCAGAAGTTAGAAGAAGGAAATTCACATAATCTTGTGATGCAGAGGAAAGAGAAGTCGTTAAACATAGTTGTAGTGAATTATGCAGATATTAGACAACTATTGAAGACTAAAGCCAAAGGAGAACAACTAGTGAAGGTTGATATTAAACAACTATTGAAGATTATTGACCTTGAAGAAAGCCAGAGTAAACAAGGACTAGAGACAGATGTTGCAGACAATGAAATTAGTGAAGATCATGCAAAGCTCTTGGGAGAAATTCCAAATGAGATGGCAGATTTGTGGCATGAGTCAAGTCTTTTGAAGAAAAGGCAGTGAAACCAAAGGATAAGTGATCAGATTGTACAACTAGAACTAAATGAGAATGAAGAAGTTGTCATGAATGACAAATATGGGAAAGAAGATTTCAGAAATGTTGGTATAATGAGGAAACAAGGTAAATCCTTTGTGTTTAATGAATTGATTGTTTTTGGTGAAGATTTATATGTAGGAACAAGGCAATGTGAAGTGAATTTGAAACAAGGAATTGATTCTGAAGATCAGATCGAAGTAAGGATGGATGAGATCAGAATGTTTCAGAAATATGGAATGATGTTGAAATTACAATATGGAACTATTGAACTAGAGATGAGTTCAAGGGATGATAGTAACAAGAATACTATTGTGCTACAAGGAGTTATTGATGAAGCAGAGGCTGAAGATAACATTTTAGAAGCAAACAAGTATGATTCCATGATCCTTAAGGGTACAAAAATTAGGTTACTAGAAGGAAATGTATTCCAAGTATCTAAGAAAGCAAGAAGAATTCTTAGTTTTCAAGGAATTTGTGGAGTTGCAGGTATACTAAGAATTGAAGTAAGAAGAGGTGAAGCCATGAATGAGAAACCAGAAGACAGAACTAGAATTATTGCAGGGGATCAATGGAGAAGGTATTTGTACATTTCAGAAATGTATATGGAAAAATATTGGCACATGGATTATGATGTTCTAATTCAGGAACACAATCAGTTGCAAAAGAATAGTGTTCATCATCTAAGAAGTGAAGTGGACAAAGAAATTGATATTCTAATAAAATAAATAGAGGAAAAAAGAAGGAAGGAAGATTGGCTGGAAATAATGGTACAGGTGAAGGTAATGGTAAATTCTAAATTAAAGTGTGGAGGCCTGACATAAATTGTGATCATGAGAAAAAAGCAGTAAGATATATGGAAAAGACAATAGCAGACAGTGGGAGCATAGCTAATGGGGCAATGCAACATAAAGTATGGAGACCTAGAGAACAAAAACCAACAATAGCAACCAAGGACAGACTACCAAACAAAGTATGGGATCCAGGAGGACACAGATTAGAAGCACATGATCAGGAGATCATGATTATTTTTAACCTTGGAAGTTTGAAGCAAGAGCATCTAGACCTAGCCAGCAATGTGATGGTGTGGTCACATATTGTGGTTAATGAAAGTTTGGAGGAAGAATTGGTTATTTAATTTGTATTAATTTCAAATTATGTAAGTGGTTAATTGTTGCCTAATTCTGAATAGAATTGGGAATAAAATGGGAAGTGATCCTCCCTGCATGGAGATCAAGCCATGTAGTTAGAATGATTAGTTAGGGTAACATTTCATTTCTAAAAATATAGTGAATCCCTTAATTTATGGAAGGAGATGGTTAGCTTAGGCATTGATCCAGGTGGATATTGGTGGCCACCTGCCAAGTCCACATGGACCCCCACCATTGTCTTTCTCAGCATTTTCAGTTTCCTTAATTGGAGCACAACTTACTATTTTTAGCAGTTTTTCGGGTCCTGAACTTCAGGAGCCGTTTTGAGGCCCTAAACGACGTTTTTTGGGATTCCAGGGGCAACGCGGGTCCATGGAACATGGACCGGTGTTGCCGTTCCAACAATGATAGTGCTCGAATAGATCTTTCTAATGAGCTATTGTACGCGTCAAACGGAGATCATATGCTAAAGTTACGACCCCGGGAAGTTGATGTACCAACTTACCCCCAAACGGGGCCCACAGTTTGGCGTTTCATCTCCCTAGGG
>APFE030653331.1:0-32325 GCA_000404065.3 Pinus taeda
TCTGATCCTGCATTATTTATGAACTTAGATCCTTGTTTCTTGCATAGTAGTATGTTGCTGTGATTCTACAGGTCCTTTTGAAGCTAAGTAGACAAAGAGCAAGCGGAAAAACTCTATCAAGAAAGAGAGGAAATCGAGTGCAAGACTCAGGTTGGCCCTCTTGGTTCTCCTCTCATCTATTTTCATAAAATGAATCAATAGTAGACTTTGATTGTTTGTTTCTAAGATAGCCACCCATCTTACTGGGAATAGCAGCATTCGTGTGGACATTATTCCCGTATAACAGTAACAGGCTTCTTTGCCTAGTATTTTGTTATGTATGATATATTTTGATAGAGAATTAAAGTTATCTTATTTTCAATATGATCCATATTTAGAGGGATGAGTCCTGCTAGGTTAGGGACCAATCCAGAGGCTTTAGTCTCTCTCTTTTGTGTGTTTTACTCATTCATTTCCTTTCCTTCCAATATTTCATTTTTTAGAAGAACTTGTTTATGAGAAAATTGCTTGAAAATTGCTTGTGCTAGTTTGTAAATCACCTCTCTTGTGGGAAGTGTGGTTGGAGATGTTGTGTTTGCAAGAAAAAAATATATTGTCACTTCCCTTTGCCGTGGTTAGATCTTAGATTAATCCTTTTTCTTGCATCTCTATTTTATGAAAATTAGTGATTGGTTTAGTATTTTTCTTTGAGAAAATGAAGTATACCCATAGTGGTTGTAGGCCTTGTATGGGTTTCTAGATAGGTTTTATTTCCATGCAATAGTTATATTTCCAATAAAATTTAGCTCATCCTTTTTTTGTTATCTCAATTTTTTGCAATTTACATTGTTAACATGCTTTAATTGTTTGGAAAAATAGAGTAACTTAGTGTGGTTTGCAGGTTATATTGTTGATCTGTAGGGTTGGAATTTCATTCACACTCCTCATCGCACCACTATATTCCTTTCTTCAACCTCAACAACGCCCTCAAAGAACTGCTCACGAAGAGCACATCTCTGGGTTATTGAAGGCCACTATTTGCATTGATTTTTGTGTAATATGGGCCCCTTAAGGGTACTAGGCTTCGAAAAGGTCTCATACAACCTTCATTTACCCACCACTAACCTTACATACCTTTAGATATCCTTTCCCACCCTCAGAATGTGCACGGATTTAATCCTGTAGCAAAACAAGACAATCCTATAGCACTCTATCCCGATCTTATAACACTATGAAAATACCTCCAAAATGCATTTTGATTTTCCCAAAAATAGTCCTGATCACCCCTAGGGACTTCATAATGATCATAATACCATAAAAATGAATAAATTTGATTCATAGATCTAGTAGGAGCTTTTCCTTAGTTAATAAAGTAGATAGACAGTCATTCCCAACAATACTGTTGCAAAACAATAGTAGTTTGCTTTTATTATTTAGCACGTGTTAACATGGATCTTGAGTTGATTCCACTTTTATTGATTCCTAAAACATTTATATTTAATAAAAAAAATTATCTCGTAGAATTTTCACTTAATCAGGTTAGGCATTTGGTAGGTTAACTAGCTCCCTAATTCTACAATTTTTGGTTTTTAGAGTAGTAATTTTATGCTATTTTTTAGGACATCTTAACAAGGGTAGTTTTGAATGATTGCACTTGGATTGGATTCCTAGGTAATCCTACTTAATAATTTTTTTTTACCACATCTCATTTTAATTTTATTTTCTTGGACATTTGTCAAGTTAACTCGAGCAACAAACATCTTGTAGCAATTTGTTTTTTAGATCATCCTTCCCTAGATTCACTCCAAAACTCATGGTAGAAGTATATTTTTAGACCACGAATGATCTGAGGCCAGTTTGGTTGAGATGAGGCTTGGTTAGGCCACCATTTATCTCTTATATTACTTTCTTCTTGAATGTTTATTTTTGCAATTAGTCTAGATTTCCTTTCCGCAATTTACTTCATGCAAAGTGTGATTTCCTTTATGAAAGAGTAATCTAGGACTTTCCTTTCCTCCAAAATAGAATCTATTTCCTTTAATGCCAATTCCTTTCCATCAAGATAGATTATATTTTCTTAATTTTAATTATGCTTTACATTTTTGCAAATAGAATAGATTTCCTTCTTGACATTTACTTTCCAAGTAGAATACATTTTCTTATTGTTATTTACCTTTTTCAACTTAGGATTGACAACTTACCTAGATATTTGTTTAATTGAAGGTGTTTTATTTCCTTATTTAACTTTCATCAAAGGGAATCACACTAGGAAGAGGAAGGTGTATGTTGCACATACATTGTTGACTCCTCATAACTTTGTATGAACACTAGGTTGATAATTTAAGTTGAAAGCCTGAGGAGTTGCAAAATTCTTGTTGCAATATTGGGGCCCATCACTTTTTGTTGTTGTTACTGGGGAGGGTGTGTAGAAGAATACGACGTGGGAAAGAAGTTAGAAGGAGGCATGGAAAAACCCTAATTTTTCAACTCACGTCAACAAGATATGAACTACCCCTCCTCTTTTAATAGAAGCTATAATGCACAATTTCAACCTTGGTATCTTCCTAGCACCCCACCTAGGTCTCCATGGTATTTTCTTATTTCCCTCAACATCCTCAATATCCACCATACCAAACTCAATGTTATCCATCCAATACACTTCCACCACAACCATTTCAGAGACCCACTCCCACTCAACTACCTACACAACCATTTCCAAACCCAAGCAATAGAGTAACTCAGCCCACTTACAATGTTGAGATACAAAATATCCAAGCAAATCTTCTTGATCCAATTGATATTCATCTTGGATTGGGAAGAGTATTGCAAACAAGAGATTCTCATGCTCCTATTGAATAAGAACATTCAAAAAAAGAAGACTAGAGGAGACTAAATAATCATGGACCACATTTGATGGACAGGAGCCATTGGAGCCTAAGATTGAATATTTTTTACAATGCTTATCAATAGATCATTTATGTGTTCAAGGTGTAGAAATTCTCACTCTAGATCAACAGATTATGCAATAGACTAAAGAAAAATACAAGGTCTACTTCTACATCAAACTTTAGATCAAGAGAACACATATGACTGAGAATGAGAAATCAACCACACATAACATAGAAGAAATGACCCAGGGAAAGCCTCAGCGTAAAACCCCAATCTCTGTATTATCATACAAGTGGAAACCTTGTTCAAGTTACGAAAAGAATCAGCTCTCAAGCTATCCTTCTCTCTCTGCAATCAAAACAATACTTCTCATAGACCTAATAGTCACTGTATATGTCCTCCTCAAGCCCTCCAAGTATCCTGTTTCCTTGCATAGTTTTTCTTGGGGTTCAGTGATGCCACATGTGTGAATTGGCCTCATCACACTCACAAAACCTGAAGAAGTAACTGCAAAATCTTCAAGGAAAGAATTCCTTCTACATGAAAGGGATATTCACAATGGAATATTCTAGCAACCAATAGTACACTACCCCTCCATCTGATCTCAACTGGGTCTCTGTCTGAACTAACATGCATGAGTTATTTATGAGAGAATATTCAGTTATCTGAAGTGCAACAGTTACATGCATGCATGCATTAACTAACTGAACTCACAGTTAATTCAAAACTTTGTTTGAATTAATCTAAATGGACTTGACTCAGTTAACTAAGCCAACTAATTACAACTCAATATTACAACTCATCCTTATCTCTTTAACTGATGGATAAATTCCTCAATTAATGGAGAAACTGTTGCATGTCCCCACATAGACTTCATGTTTGATTTTCTACAACCAATTAACTCATGGTGAATTAATTAATTATTTTACAAACAGCTGCTAGGATCAAATTCTAATTTTTACTTCTCTATTTTAATTCAAGGAATAACTAAAATAGGAAGGTATCCCGAAATGCTATTTATAGCAATACTAAATTTAGTACTTCTATATTTAGCATTTCTTGTTGCTATTTTCAACACTCCCTCTCAAAAAGAAAGGGATTATTAATAACCCCAATCCTGTCTCTGTGGAACTCGAACTTGCATTTTGACAGTGCCTTCGTTAAAATATCTACGTCTTGTTCCTCGGTCGAAACATATAGCAACAACATGATCCTCTTGACCACATAGTCTTGAACATGGTGATACCGGATATCAATGTGCTTGGACTTGTCATGAAAAACTGGATTCTTAGAGAGTTTGATACAACTCTGGTTATCGTAGTAGATCACTGTAGGATCCATCCTTTGACCAAACAATCCCACTAGAATCTTCCGCATCCAAATGGCCTCACATGCAGCCTGACTAGGAGCCATGTATTCAACCTCTGCTGAGCTAAGTGCAACTGATCTTTGTTTCCTGTTGTACCAGGAAACTGCAGTGGAACCAAGGTTGAAGATTCCTCCAGAAATGCTCTTCCGATTTGATGGACTCCTTGCCCAATCCACATCTGTCAAGCCCTGAAGCTTCACTCGCTCTGTCCGTCTGTACCACAATCCAAACTGAGATGTGCCTCTGAGGTATCTCAACACATGCTTCATTGCCTTCCAAAACAGCTTGGTAGGCTGAACCATAGCTTGAGTCAGCTGGTTCACCGCAAAGCATAAGTTGGGTCACGTGTTCACCAGATACATAAGTGAACCCACCAGTTGCCGATAAACAATAGTAGAAACTACCCCACCTAAAGTAGCATCCTCCTTCCTCTAGTTCCCATCTAGAGGAGTTTGCATGGGTTTTCACTTCTCCATGTGAAAGCGCCTTAATATCTCATTGGCATACTTTCCTTAAGACACAAATACTTCACAATCTTTCTACCATACTTCCATGCCTAGAAAGTAGTGCATAAGACCCATGTCTTTCATTTTGAACTCTCTTGCAAGGTCCTCCTTGCAAGACTGTATCAGCTAATCATCACCTGTCAAAATCAGATCATCGACATAAAGAACAATGATCAATGGTTTACCTTCTACCATGATGTGGTAAAGGTTTGCATCTGCTTCACTCTTTGTGAAGCTCAACACGGTGAAATAGTTATCGATCCTAGTGTACCAAGCATGGGGTGCATGCTTCAACCCACACAAATCCCTCTTGAGTCGGCACACATGCAACTCATGATCGAAGGTCTCGAAACCCTCTGGCTGCTCAATGTACACCTACTCCTTAATCTTCCCATTAGGGAATGTTGTCTTCACTTCCATCTGGTGGATCTTCCACCCCATCTGAGCTAATAGTGCCAATATCGATCTAATCAATGAGTACCTTACTACGAGAGAAAAAGTCACATCATAGTCGACCCCTTGACTTGTGAGAAACCATGGGCAACAATCCTTGCCTTATGTTTCTCAACACTGCCATCAGCTGCCTGCTTTACCTTTTAAAGCCATCTGGAACTAACCACTGACTTACCCTGAGGTCTTGGGACAACATCCCACACACTGTTCCAAATGATAGAGTTGTACTCCACTACCATTGCATCAACCCAGACTGGTTACTACACTAACTCCTCAAATGAAGAAGGTTCAGTATCTAACACTCCCCAACTAGGGCCATGTACCTAGTGTACCGCTCAGGCGACCTCCTCTGTATGCACTGAGAAGATGGTTGTCCCACATTCTCCCGTGCATCTAGCATCAACTTGTTAGATTCCCTTGAGCGTTTCTGCCCATCTCTAGAAGTCTCAGCATGAGTGGATGTCTCCACTCCTGGATCCTATGCATGCAGCTGCTCCGCATCAATCTAAGGCTCCTCCTCCTTAGGAACTAAAATTTCCTCCTCTACATGCAACTTAAGCTCCCTCTCAAGTGATAAGCACATGGCTTTCTACTCATCGAACTTCAGATACCTGTATACCACTATCCTATAAGTGGAAGGTAGGTACACTTGATAGTTGTGGGGTGTATCCGTGTACCCCACAAGTATTCCCAACTCAGCTGTTGGGTCTAGCTTCTTCCTGGCATCTTTGGTCACATGACAGTAAACTAATGATCCAAAGATTCAGAAGTGACTTACATCATGTCGCTTCCTGGAAAAGGCCTCCATAGGTGTCTTCATCTCCAGTATATGGTGTGAGCTTCTGTTCTGCAAGTATACTACTGTATTGCATGCTTCAGCCCACAAATGCAGTGGTAGGATTTGGTCATGCAACATCACTCGAGCTGCTCCCATAATCGATATGTTCTTCTTTTCAGCCACCCCATTCTGCTATGGGTTATGGGGTGCCATCAACTCTCGCTTAATTTCTTCTGTATCACAGAAGTCCTTAAATTGTTGGGAGACATACTCTCGACCATTGTCACTATGCAAGGCTTTTATTTTATTTCTAGATTCTTTCTCTGCCAAGGATTTAAACTCACAAAACCTCAAGAAGATCTGATCCTTCTTTTGCATAAAGTGGATCCAGCATCTACAAGAAAAATCATCAATAAAAATAACATAGTACCTTTATTTAGTGGTGGAGGATGTAGAGAAAGGTCCACAAACATTTGAATGAATTCGCTCTAGGATTGCTCCAGCTCTACTATCTCGATCCGGAAAGGAAGATTTCACATACTTACCCAAGGTACAACCTTTGCATGTATTCATCTGCTCAAGTTTTCCCTTGGGTAATCCCGTAGAAATCTGTTGCATGATCTTCAGGGCTCCATGGTGGAGGTGGCCCAGTCTTCTATGCCATATCTCACCAACATCTTGGCTTTGCACCATCTCAGCTTTGGAACTCAAAGCAACACAGTCATCTACCTCCAGCTTGTACAGATTCTTAACTCAAATCCCTATTCGCTTTGTCTGTCCATCATCGACATGCCTTAGGAATACCTTTCCTTTACTAAATACTACATCATAGCCTTTATCTTCTAGCATAGTGACAGCCACAAGATTCTTCTTAAAACTTGGTACATACTTTACATCAGTCAGGGTGTGAGGAGCTCCATGCTCCCTTTGAAACACAACCGTACCTTCACCTGAAACACGGTACTTTCCATCATCACCCATCTCGATCTGCATTTGGAGATCATTCTCCTCCAAGGTACTGAAAAGATTCTTGTCACCTGACATGTGGAATGAAGCTCCACTTTCCAGATACCACACACATCCCACCATGGATGAAACCATGCATGCGATAAGCGAGAAATACAACTCACACTGTGAGGCTAGTGCCTCACCATCAGAGCCCTTCGAGGAACCCTTCTTGGATTTCTTCTGTGGACAATTTGTAGCATAATGGCCCACTTCATGACAATGAAATCATCAAACTTTGATTTGTCAAACTTCTTCCCACCACGGGAAGAATAGGATTTGGTATGGGATGCCTTTCCTTTCCCTTTCCTCGCCTTACTCGCTAAGGCTAGATTTTCCTCATCATCTTGCTTCGATGGGGATCCATCTCTAGTGCTTCTTATTATTTCCTCCTACATCAAATCTGACCAAATTCATTCCCAATCTGACAATTTTTCTCTTCCATTAACCGAGTCTTGGTAGCTATGCCAGCTCTTAGGAAGACCGAGGAGTGAAAGACTCACCATGTTATCATCAGCGCTCATGATCCCTACACTTCCAAGCTCATCCCTATAGGTGGTGAGCTTGTTCATATATGTAGAGATCGTGTCGCCCTTTTCACACTTGATTTTCTGAAGCTTGTCTTCCCGCACCATCTTCCTCTGATTGCTGCTGTTCTGATATAGATCTTTCAATGTTTTCCACATCAAAAACAGTGTCTCCTTCCCATGGAGGCTCGAAACAATGTGGTCTTGAACTCCCTCCAAGAGGATTCTCCTTGCTCTAGCTACACATTTCTTCCATTCTGCCAATTGAGTAGCATCAATCGGCTTGGGGACTTCTTGATCAATGAAGTTCTTTAGACTGTTATCCTCTAATATTGCTTCCATGCAATCCTTCCAGGCTATGTAATTTGAGTTGCCATCAAGGGCATACTCGAGACTTAAACCACTAAGTGCCATTAGTGAAATTGAGATGTGATAAGAACTCGATTTCTATATTCAGGAACTACAAACTTTGAACTTCTCCCTTCTTGTATATTGTTCTTCATCTTTGATCACCTTTGCTCTGATACCATGTAGAAATTCTCACTATAGATCAACAAATTATGCAATAGACTAAAGCAAAATACAAGATCTACTTCTACATCAAACTTTGCGGAAGTTTAATCGAATTGAGCAAGATCAAGAGAACACATATAACTGAGAATGAGAAATCAATCACACATAACACAAAAGAAATAACCTGGGGAAATTCTCAGCCTAAAACCCCAATCTTTGTATTATCATACAAGTGGAAATCTTGTTCAAGTTACAAAAATAATCAGCTCTCAAGCTATCCTACTCTCTCTGCAATAAAAGAATACCGCTCACACACTGAATAGACAATGTATATGTCCTCCTTGAGCCCTCCAATCCTCCTATTTCCTTGCACAGTTTTTCTTGGGGTCCAGTCATGCCACATGTGTGAATTGGCCTCATCACACTCGCAAAACCTAAAGAAGTAACTGCACAATCTTCAAGGAAAGAATTCCTTCTGCATGTAAGGGATATTCACAATGGAATATTCTAACAACTGATAATACACTGCCTCTCCATCTGATCTCAACTGGGTCTCTGTATGAACTGACATGCATGAGTTATTTATGAGAGAATATTCAGTTATCTGAAGTGAAACAATTACATGCATGCATGCATTAACTAACTGAACTCACAATTAATTCAAAAAACTATTTGAATTAATCTAACTAGACTCGACTCAGTTAACTGAGCCAACTAATTACAACTCATCCTTATCTCTTTAACTGATGGATAAATTCCTCAATTAATGGAGAAACTGTTGCATGTCCCCACATAGACTTCATGTTTGATTTTCTACAACTAATTAACTCATGGTGAATTAATTAATTATTTTACAAATAGCTGCTAAGATCAAATTCAAATTTTTACTTCTCTATTTTAGTTCAGGGGCTAACTAAAATAGGAAGGTATCTCGAAATGCTATTTATAACAGTACTAAATTTGGCACTTCTATATTTATCATTTCTTATTGCTATTTTCAACACAAGGGGATAATTGTTCCGTAAATTTCCGCGGATATTCCATTGGATAGTTCATCACAACAAATCTGATAATAATATATTAAAAGACTGTATTTTTACAATATTACAGTTTTATTAAAATTCTACATTTGTATATTTTACTATAATTAGTGCATGCATGCGAACGGAAATTATGCAGAACAGTGGAGAATGAAAAAATAATCTCACACACACATAAGACACAAAATATGCTCTCTGGGAAACCTTTTTGGGATAAAAGCCAGTTGGAAAGTGAGGTTGCTTCGCTCTCTTTATCTATCTGGAAATATGGCTACAAGTACAAAGAAGTAATGCATATGGCCCGTGGGCTACTATAGTACACATATCCTCTTTGTGTTCTATACCTCCAATCTCTCCTGGATATTTTTTCTTATCTATGGAACAAAATGCTCTTGAAAGAATGGAATGCCTCTTCCTCCTAGTGGCCTTGTTATAACACAACCCGGTAGCCTACCACTGGTTACTTTTGACTACATCAACTCTTAACTAGAGTTACAATATATACTATTCGAGCATATTTTACATCACAAAAAAGTGTCTATCCCCTTTTCCATTAATAATGGGGGTTGACACGACATCCTCCCGAACCATAGGTGTGAAAACAGGAAGGTCAACTTCTGAGTGGCATAACTTTTGCATATGGACTTAGATTGATGTGCTTCTTGCGCCTTTGGAAAGGTATATATGTGTAGAATAGTTGTAGGTTTTAACCCTGTACATAAATTACCTATAAATGAATTTTTAAAAAAATATAAAATATACAATGGTGAGAAACACAAAACAAATACACAAATATTTTCCCCTAGATCGCAAAACCGGAACTACCAGATTAATTTTCCATTATGTTCCTTTCAATGTTACAATACATATATACACATATCGAAACATTCATAAACCCCAATCCATTAATTTTTGATTAGAACATAATCGTAGTTCCCTTGGCCAGATCTACAAAATACCATGGGCAGAAAACCATCATGCCCAAAACCATGTGCGAAACCCATACACAAAGCCATAGGTAGGTTCACCCACATAATATAGGGACCCAAAAAAATTTCTCAGGGCACTACCTCGAGCCCCATACAGGGGGGCTATCACCCCCCCTAAAACCCCCCAACAGGGGGGGGCTGCACCCCCTGTGACTCCCTTGTTGCGCCCGATGCAATGAGCAGGGGGGTCTTTCACTTACCCTATAACCCCTCACTACATGTGAATAGTCATGGAAAGAATATAACACACACCCAACTATAACATGAAAATATGAGTGTTAAAGTGATAAATTTTTCCCCCATAAAACATCGTTTGATGCCTCAAAATGCTCCTTGAAGGTTTTTGACCCCGTTTAGCCAAATTGGGTCCTGTTGGTAAAAACAGTCATGTGACTTGATTCCTCTACTTTTTCCACTCCAAATGCATCGAGATGAATGACAAGAAATAGAATGATCCAATTTTGATCACACCTCCCTATTTTGGGAGTTTTTTGTTCCCCAAAATATTTTACTGAATGAGGTGAGGAAATGCTTCCTCAAACTTTTCTCTGGTGTACCATTTAGCTTTGCTTGGAAGTTGTCCCCTCAACCCAATCTGTCAAATGTCATGTTTCCCTTGTCTTGTAATTTTGCACCTCTTTTGCAAAACTGTATCTTCGGTCAACTTTGTTTGAGCATCTCGTGCCAAATCCTCCACAAAAGGTAGGACATGTTCCTCTTCTTGATGTAGCATGTAAGGCTCATAGAGTTTCAAATTCTCTACATTCACAACTCTGTGAATGGGCATATGTGGTGGTAAATTGAGTTGATACATAGGAATTATCACCCACCTTTTCCAGTATCTCAAAGAGACCATACCTTAGAGCCTTGATTTTCTTACCAGGCCCCTGCGACCTCTCCTTGTTCAACTGTAGCCATACTCTATCTCCCAGCTTAAATTATTTCTCTGTTCTGTGTTGATCATGCCTGACCTTATACCTATGCTGCAACTTCTGCAATGTGACCTGTAACTGTAGATGGATCTGCCTAATCTTATCTTTAAAATTTTCAGCCCTCAAAGCATCTCCTCTAAGATCCTTCCTTCTCCTTGTTGCCCATATGCAATATCCAAAGGTGAAGGTGCAAAATATCCAAAACAAGTCTCAAATGTGGACTTTCCTATAGAAGTGTGGACCACCTTGTTATAAGTATGTTGTATATATACCATATTTTCATCCTAGGTATTTATATGCTTCTAGTTGTATCCCTTTAGAGGCTACACCAAAGTCTTGTTCACTACTTTTGTCTGCCCATCTGTATGGATGGAATGCTATAGATCTCTTCAACTTTGTGTCTATCTTCTCCCACAATGTAGTCCAAAATGCACTGAGAAATATTGTGTCTTTGTCTGAAATGATGCTCCTTGGTATCCCAAAGTGCACCCAAACCTGTCCAAAGAACAAGTTTGTTGCTTCTTGTCCACTGATGGTATTTTTACAGGGCATTAGAACACACATCTTGTTGAACCTATAAACTACCATGAACGAGTAGTCATGTCCCTTCTTGGTTGTCGGTAAACCTCCCACAAAGTCCATGGAAATGTTTTCCCAAGGATGAGTAGGTACAGGTAAAGGATGATATAGACCCTATTCCCTATTGCTAGGATTGTTGGTACAACAAAGCATTCATCCTCTTATGAACCTAGCTATCTAATCTTGCATCTTGGGCCAATACACATACCTCTGCAAGATGTCATGGTCTTCCCTACACCAAAGTGCCCTGTAACCTTGGAGCCGAGAGTCTCTCTAATCAATTGCAAACAATCACCTTTAGGAACACATATCTTATCCATCCTGTAGAGTAACCCATCTTGGAGATGGTAGCCAACGGTGCTTTTACCATTGTTCACATGACTCTGAATCTACAGCTGTTGATATACTTCCTTGAAGTCCTCATCTTCTGAATATGCCTCTCTGTATGCATCATGGGTGAATGAATCCATGTTCATAAGATTCCCCAAAGTTGTAATCTTTGATATGGGTGGCCTTTAAAGCATATCAACCAATTTGTTTGTGTTTCCCTTCTTATACTTGATTACCAAATGAAATTTCTATAAAAACCCCATCCACTTGTAATGCCTACCCTGTTGTAGCTTACTCTGGGCCTGCAAGTACTATAACAACTGGTGATTTGTGTTGATTACTGTCTCCTTTCCCATTAGATAGTGCTTCCACTTATTCACAACTTGCGCCATGGCATAGATATCTTTATCATAGGTAGGGTAGTTAAGAACTTCCCCATGGAATACTTCGAAATGGTAGCAAATGGGCCTTCTTCCTTGCATCAAGACAACTCCCATAACATACCCACTTGCATCTGTCTCCACTTCAAAGGGTCAATGCAAGTTTGGTAATGCTAGAACTGGTGCTTGACTGATCTTCTTCTTTAGCTCCTTGAAAGCCTTCTACTGACCTTTCCCCCATTGGAAACTCTTTCCACCTACTGTTATGGCATGGAGCGGTGTTGGTACCACTGAAAATGAGGCTATGAATTTCCTCAAGTAATGTGCTTCCCCAATTAAAATCCTAACCTTAGAAACATTAGTAGGAACCTACCATTTCCTATGGCCTCCATATTGGAAGGATATATCTTCAGATCTCCTCCACCTATCACATATCCCAGATACACCAAGGACTACTGCTTAAACTCGCACTTCTTGAGATTTCTAGCAGCTAGTGCTTCTTCAATGTTTCTTGCACCTGCGTCAAATAAGAAATATGCTCCTCGCATGTAGAATTATATGCCAGTATATCATCCAAATAGACAATAACAAATGAATCTATAAAAGGGCACAATACATCATTCATTAATCTCATAAACGTAGTTGGTTCATTACATAGGAAAAATGATATAACTAACCATTCATACAAACCTTGCATGTTTTTGAAGGCAATCTTCCATGTATATTCTTCTTTGACTCAAACCTGGTGATATCTAGACTTCAAGTCCAGCTTGGTGAAATACTTTTCTTGTTGCAATTGATCTAGCAGTTCATCTATCTTGGGTAGGGAGTATCTATTCTTGACCGTGATTTTATTCAATGCCTTGTAATCTATATACATCCTCCAAGTCCCATACTTCTTTGGAACAATGATAGTGGGGGACCCACATGGTGATGTACTTGGTCGAATGACACCATGTTCCAACAGTTATTGCAATTGTTTCTTCACCTCACTTGCTTCCATAAAAGACTACCTGTACAACCCAATATTTGGCAATGGGGAGTCTAGCAATAGTTGGATCTTGTGCTCCACTTCTCTCTTAGGTGGTAACCCTTTCAGACCTCAAAACACATCCTTGTATTCTTGTAACAAATCCCCCAATTGTTGTTTATGTTTCTTAGTACACCCCTTCAGGGATGCCTTGCCTCTTATTGAATCCTCTTCAGATTGAATTTCTCTTAAAAAAATTAAAACATACTTCTTACTGGAACTGATCAATTCCTTAGCTTGGTTGGCACTTACCAATGAAATTTTTGACTTACCTTTGTGTGCGTTTACGACGAACAATTTTCCATCCTTTATGATACAATACTGGTTAGATCTCCTCATGAATATTGCATCACACATGTACATGTATGGACTCCCAAACACACTCCACATACATCCAGGGGAACCACATCGATATATACTTTATCAATAAAATCAACACTGATAGCAAATCTAATTTTGTATTGTTTTGTTACCTTTAGCTTTGCATCCTTATTTACCCATCCCATTGGGTATGGGTTTAGATGATCATGAAATTCTAGCCCCACCTTCTTGATCATCTATGCTGCAATGAGATTCGCCTGCGATCCTGAGTGAAACATAGCGTTAATCTTTGTCTTCTTCACATGTATCTTTATATGGAGGAGTTTGGTCATTTCTTTCTCTTCATATTGTTGAAGGCTACTCAGATTCACCTCCTTCAACAGTTATTTACAAATGATCTTCTCATTGACGTTCGAGCTGCTTTCAACTTGGTTGCTCAAATCAGTGGCCATGGGATTCTTATTCTTATTATCTTTCTTCTTGTTCTTCAGGTTTAGCTCTAGATGCAACTTCCAACACTTGTCCTCTATATGGCCATCAATGTTGCAATGGTTGTAGTCGTTTCTAGGATATTTCCATTGGTGTGTTGTGGCTACCAACTTTTTATCTTTTCCTCGTTTTTTCTTCTTCTTCCCCTCCTTATAAGCTTCATGTTGCTCCTTCTGCTCTGATCCACTTGATTGCGCTCTTTTTCATGCCTATGTTATCCACTGGTTGTGCCTTTACACAAGCCTTGTCCATTGATTTGGGCTTAAACAACATCATTTTCTCATGAAAATGGTGGTGCAGACCCCCCAAATACTTGAGGAGTACATATGGGTTCTTTGGAGGGATACCTAACATTATAGCCATCTTTTTGAATTTTGTGGTATACTCCTGCATGCTTTGTCCCGACGTTTTCCTGAAGTAATGCCTCTAGATCCACTGGTCCTCCATGTACCCAATGGGATAAAAATATGACTTATTGAGGGTTTTGAAATTCTCCCACTTAGGCACTGGAGGTTCGCCCTCCAACCTCAGGGTTTATGTGTGGCTTTCCCACCAAGTCAGTGCATGGCCCTCTAATTTCAGCCACGTGCATGAGATATTTTTCCTTTCCTTAGTCTGATGATTTTGAAATAAACATTTTATTGCTGCAACTAGTGGTTCAACTTCAGAGCGTCAATCTCACCATGGTACGACTTAATATCAACTTTTTCTTCCATTTTGAATAAGGTTGATTCACGACACTCAAAATGGGTTGATATTTCTTGGGTTCTTTCTTTATTTGGTTCTTTGTGTATTCTCGATCTCTCAATACCTTTTCTGATTTGTCCACTGCATTCGAACCCCCATCTTCTCCAAATATCCCGAGCTTATTTCTTATGATCTCCATGAGGATGTTTACATTGTGGTTTATATCTGTGACTTGTTGTTCGAGCCACGAAAACCACACCTTTACAGGATCACAAGGTTCATTTATAGATTCGTCAACCCTGATTAGGGTTTTACAATTTTTGACCCTCGCCGACCTAAATCCCTTGCAAATATCCATAAATACCCAAAGAAAAATACTTTGATACCAAATTTCCATAAACTAATTTGGATATTCCATTGGACAGTTCATCACAACAGATATGAAAATAATATATTAAAATACCGTATTTTTACACTATTACATTTTTATTAAATTTCTAGTTATGTAGATTTTACTGTAATTAGTGCATGCATGTGAATGGAAATCATGAAAAAAAATTAGAGAACGAAAAAAATAAGCTCACACACATATAAGACACAAGATATGCTCTCTAGAAAAACCTTTTGAGAGAAAACCCAGCTGGAAGGTGAGGTCACTTCACTCTCTTTTTCTGTCTCGAAATATGGATGCAAGTACAAAGAAGTAGTGCTTGTGGCCAGTGGGTTGCTACAGTGCACGGATCCTCTCTGTGTTCTCTACCTCCTATCTCTTTTAGCTATATTTTCTCATTTATGGAACAAAATGCTCTCAAAATAATGAAATGCCTCTTCATCCTAGTGGCTCAGTTATAACACAACCTGATAGCCTACTAGTGGTTAATTTTGAGTACATCAACCCTTAACTAGAGTTACAATATAGACTATTCTAGATATTTTTACATCAAAAACACATAGCTAGCCCCTTTTCCAAGAATAATGGGGGCTGACATGGCATCCTCCTAAATTATAACTGTGAAAACATGAAGGTCAAATTCTAAGTGGCATAACTTTTGCATACATACTTTGATTGACGCGCTTCTTGTGTTGCTGGAAAAATATCTATGTGTATAGTAACATGAAATGGTGCATGCTAAAGTGGAAAATTTTTACAAAAAAAAACATCATTTGATGCCTCAAAATTCTCTCAAAAGGTTTCAGACACCATTTTGCCAAACAAGGTCCTTCCAGTAAAAACAATCCTGTGAGCTGATTCCTCCACTTTTTCCACTCCAAATGCATAGAGATGGATGACAAACAATATAATGATCCAATTCGGATCAATAATCAAAAAATAGTAGAAGATTTGAATGACATGGATGAAGAATACATACCAATTGATCTAGGTGAGAAGGTGAACCAAGGGCATCACAACTATATTGAATTTTGGTTCCTGAAAATCACTAAGCAAGAGCACCACTATCTTCAACAATGTTTGGCATCATCAAAGTCAAAGAATTTGGTCTCTCATATTTAGGTACATGCCAAAGCATATGTTTCAAGCCTACACATGATTTTATCTATAATATTTTATGCACATGGTTCCATTGGAAGTATTCCTATACTTGAAAGATATTTTCTTTCCTCCAAGTAGGGTAGGATAGAGGAATAAAAGAAAAAAAAAGGAAAAAGAGGAAAAAAAATGAGAGACAAAAATAAAGTCTTAAGTGAAAACCTCCTTTGATGCGCCTAAGATTGACATGCTAATTTAAAACTTCCTTGAGGCGTTCAGTGGGTTGGAAAGAAAAAGGAGAAAAAAAATAAATATCCTAGGTGAAAACCTCCTTTAAGGCGGCTAAGCAAACCTACTAGTTGAAAACCTAATTGAGGCAGCTAGTAGGCCTAAAAGAAAAAAAGAGAGAAAAAAACTGAAAAATGAAAAGGGAAAAAAAATATTATTTTCTCTAGGTATCTCTCTCTGATATATGCAGGGTCTTTCCAACTTGCACAAGTGACAAAAAGTTGATCACAGAAGAAAACATCTAGTCAAGGGCGACCAACATTGAGTTTTCCACCTTCTACACCAAGATGCTCCAACATGGCGATGACAAAGTCCATATATATATTTTCATCCTACAAATGCACCCTCGTGCTATATCTCATCATTCCCAAGCCTTTTCATTCATTTTCCTTGTTGTTCTGAAGTGTACAAGAAAGTTTTGTTTTTCTATAAGATTGCCAAAATATAGAGGGTATAAATTATTTTTACCATATCTTAAAAACCGTACATCCATTGGCTGATATGTTTCATGGGGATATGCAAAAGGATGATGGTAACATGCTCAAGAAATTTCAGTAAATTATCATGCATACTTTTCAATAAATTAATCATGATCACCTACAACCAATTTCCATTTTTCTCGAGATTTGTGCATCTCTTGCCCAAGAGTTGTTATGGGGAGATGCATAAAGATGATGGAAACATGATCAAAAAAATTCTTGTCAATCCAATTTACTATATGAAAGATATGGCTTAAACAAATCTGTTACAAGATTGTCCCAGAATTGCTACACAATTGATCCAGATTTGCTATAGGATTGTGATAAGTACAAAAAAGTAGGGAGAGTTATTGTGTTTTCCACTCAATATTAATGGAGAGGTTCCACCATAGCCTCATGATTCATTTTCCACACGACTTGACCTCTTCTCCACTCTCATTTCCACCTCTGTCCATAAAAAACCCCACTTTTCAACCTTTCTTCCATCTCTTCTACCACATAAAATACCTTTGACCACTGTCAACTGGTTCCTCATGAATTATCAATATTTTTAGAGGCAAAAACTAAAGGAAATTGTGATCTTAACAGGGTCTATGTGATTTCTAGAGGAAGACATGGTCTTCTAGCAATTTTCACATCCCCTACCACACCATAGCTAGAGCACTAGATCCAAAAGTTAGCCACCATGGAGAATTTGAAGATGATAAATAAGATCCTCAAGCAACTACAAGACCTTTTGTTAGGCACTATAAGATTCTTGATCACTCAGAAAATAGTAACATTTGATCCAACGAGAAACTACATGAAGGAAAAACCTACATCGTTGAGCATCAATCAACAAGAGAACATAAAAAATACATATCTTTCTTGAGAAATTGCAGAGGACATGCAAAGCAACCTTTGTAGTAGATCTGACTTTAAGATATATTAAAATAGAAAATATACCTAGAAATAACAAGATCGATCCAATAATATAAAATGAAAATGTTTCTTTATTGATAAAACCCTTGAGGTAGGGCATCACCATACAACTACTCCTTAAGGAAGGATAACGCTCCACAAGTGTTATCCTTGACCTCCTCAATGGGAAGTCTCTAGCCTCTATATAGGCTTCATACATACAATACCCTGGGTCATTACCATGGGTCTCTCAACACCATACATACATTACCATGGGCTTATCACATTATTCCTAACTACTTGTGGTCCCTTGCATGAGTCGGGCTAACCACTTTATTTATTACTATGGCCCATCACATTACTAAATTATTCCCTTGGGTACCTCCCTCTGTACCCCATAATATCCCCCCTAGATATACTACATTCCACCCCCCTTAAACATGTTTCATCCTTGAAACATAAGAAGAACACAAATAATAAGATCTACTCAAAAGGGTAGTCCACTAGTAGCATGCACGTGCATCTAGCATCCAAGATAAAGGTGATTACTCGATCTAGCCAGTGCCTCGCTCGCTTGAGATGGGAGTTGATCCTAATTGTTCCTCTATGTTGATGTGCTGTGGGTGAATCCTCACACCTCTCTATCTATTGTGCAGAGGTTGTTTTCCTTGAATTTGCTACCATCATGTTGGTTGTTTTCTTATTGGGTGAAGTGGGTGGTGATATGCTGAAGTTTTAACCAAAGGTGTATCTTTATTTAATCCCCCACATAATGGAGCTTGATTGGTATATGGTACCTTATGTGGTGCTTGTGGTTGTTGTTTATCTTCCAATATTACTTCAACCACAAACTCCTCATCTTATGTGTCAGTACTTACAACATTTTCTACTTTAGCCTCCTTGGATTCTACCTGTTTATTGATGGAAATATCGTGTAATGTAATTTTCTTCTTTTTATACCAAAGCTTCAGGAATTTATTCTGCAGATTAATATTGATAGTGCCAACAGATTCCATCCAAGGGTATCCCAAAACAACATCCACATTAGCCATATCTGAAGCATAAAAATCAGAATGCAATACATACTTATCCATATAAATCTTCAAATCTTTATAAACTTGCACCTCCTCATTATTAACCTGTGTGTGCTATATTTGTTTGGTTGGGACTTGTAATATTTTAGCCAAATGAGCATTAATAAAATTAGGCTTGCAATTAGGATTGACAGACACAATGATATTCTCTTTCTCAATCCATCCATGAACATGTAATAAGGAGATACGAGCAAAAAATAACCTCTTATGTTTCTTATTATCCTATTTTCTAGCATGAGACCATTTTTCTAGAAGGATTTTTTCAAATTCTTCATCAGGAAGGCTTGCCAACTTCTAGTTGTCAAGTGAGTACCACCATTTGGCCTCCTCATTTTTCAAATAAATTCGTGTTGCACATTTCCAAAGTGTCGTCCATGTTGACTTAAGATTTTTTAGGAATTATTCAATAGTGGGACTATTATCACATCTTGTAAAAATCATCTCAGTAGAAGCCATGAGGTAGAATGAGGGTTTTGAAAAAATTTACCTACTTTATGCAACAAATTTAAAATGGCCACAAATCGGTCAATATAGTTAGGAATCCTTATTATATATTGTTTTTTTGAAAATGGAATGGTCATTCTACATCTTTCCATGTGATTGAAAATTTGATCTAGGAACTTTGGAACTCAGATTCACACTGCAACTGTCCTTCTGTCACAAAAATTCTGAAAAAAAGAGATGATTTTTAATTAGCAATATCGCCCTCATCCAGACTCCGATTCGACCGATAGTTTTTTTTAAATTGGGTAATTTTTCAAGAGGAACTCAGATATGCAATATGTTTTATGAAATTCTACACAAAAACTATGAAAATTGACAAGAGAGTTGTCATCCATGAATTGTTGTTAGAAACATTTCTACAACACAACTGATTTTAAATCAACAATATCTCCCTCATCCGGACTCTGATTTGACCGATATATTTTTTTTTTAATTTGGGTATTTTTTCACAAAGAATTCAGATATGCTATTTTTTGGAAAATTTAGCACCAAAAGTTTCAGATCTAATCTACAAAATCACCACCACAATAATTCCTACAAAAAATGAAAAAAAATTCTCCCCCTCGTCGCTCAAGAAAGTGCTCTGAATATGAAAATAGAAAATATACCCAAAAATAACAAGATCGATCCAATAATATAAAATGAAAATAATTTTTTATTGATAAAAACTTTGAGGTAGGGAAACACCATACAACTACTCCTTAAGGAAGGAGAACACTCCATAAGCCATATGCTTGCCAATACAATAATCGTTGACCTCCTCAATGGGAAGTCTCTAGACTCTAAATAGGCTTCATACATACAATACCTTGGGTCTCTCAACACCATACATACATTACCATGGGCTTATCACATTATTCCTAACTACTTGTGGTCCCTTACATGGTGCGGGTTAACCACTTTATTTATTACTATGGCCCATCACGTTATTACATTATTCCCTTGGGTACCTCCCTCTGTACCCCATAATATCTCCCATAGGTATACTACATTATGATGCGGGTTAACCACTTTATTTATTAACTATAGATCGTCACATTATTACATTATTCACTTGGGTACCTCCCTCTGTACCCCATAATATCCCCCTAGGTATAATACAACCTTACCTCTATTTATAGATGACATGAAAACACCAAATGATCAGCTACAACACTCACATCAAGAGCATCTCAGCAGCATAGCAACAATATAAAACCTAGAAGACCTCCAAAAATAAGGCTATCAACATTATGACTTCCAACAAATGATCACATGCAGCTTCACGATCACCAAAGGAAACCTCCACAATTACAACAACATCCTGCACAAAAAACACTCATGGTAAGGCACGGGTATGCAACTCTCTAACCTCACCCTTCGAACCTATTCTAGATTGATAAAACATTAAAAATGTGAGAAGGAAAGGTATTTTATAGCCAAACTTAATAGCCCGAAGCCTTAGTCTTATCTAGCAAGTCACTTAACTTTCCTCCAAAGCTCAGCCATGCATGTTGGAGATAAATGAGACAAAGTGAAAAAAGACTTAAGAAAGTGGGATGTTATCATGGAGTTCAAAAATTAGTTGGGGTTAGCTTAGTTAACTCAAATAAGTCCAATATTACTTTGCATGCAATATCGATTAAGAAAAAAAAATGTTGGTGGGTTCAACCCACTTAACTCAAAGTTTTGAATGCCAAGTGTTTGAAAAAAATAAAAAATAAAAAAAGGAGAGAGAAGGCTATTTTAGAAAAAAAAGTAAAAATAAAAATAAAATGGTGGACCCACCACCTCTTGGCATGCAAACTAGTTTCTATAGGCACTGCTATAGGATACATACAAGATGTTATGGGATACAAATAGGATTTTATAGCATCAAATAGGTTTCTACAGGATCACATAGGCTGCTACAAGATACTGTCACCCTGCTACAGGACCATACAGGTTGCTATAGGAATTTGATAAAGTGCTACAGGAAGACAAGAATGACCATGAAAGCCTTGAATGAATTGAAAAACAAGGGAATATTGAAAGGAAATGTAAGTCAAAAATTATTTCCACTTGCATTTGAAAAAATTGCTCAAAATATATTAGAGAGAAATTTTCTACATTATGAAATGTGAATTCAGGCAGTGCAACAATTGGGTGGTCTGATTGTTCTTTTTAGTGTGACAAATGTGGAAAAATTTCATGAGGAAATTGATTTCCCATCCTTGAAAATTGTGCATATTACCTCTGCTACAAATTCATTCTTTTCTTAGGAAACATTGCTACAGTGATGAAAGGGTGATGTGCAAAGGGTCTTTCGTCTCTTTAATTTGGATTCCAAGGCTTAGGGGACATTTTAAAGTGATGAAAGAAAAAAATAAGCTTAAGAGGCAATTATGGTCGAGTTT
Organism: Pinus taeda; assembly: GCA_000404065.3. Classification (NCBI taxonomy): domain Eukaryota; kingdom Viridiplantae; phylum Streptophyta; class Pinopsida; order Pinales; family Pinaceae; genus Pinus; species Pinus taeda. Next base: position 21,926 of record APFE030653331.1, read on the forward strand.
TGATGAATTTTGTGAAGCATTATAGGATGTTATAGGACTGCTACAGGATGCCCTGTATTTCTATAAGATTGCATCAGACAGTGATCTAAGGGTTCTAATCATGGCTTGAAGGTGGGAGAAGGAAGTAGAAGGTTGTAGAAGAGTGTAATGGGTCTTACCAGTTCACAAAAATTGAGGATGAAATGAAATAAAAGACAGAGGTATATCCAAAGGGAAAAAATACAAGAATATATGAAATAAAGTTGGTTGAGCTTCATTTAGCATGATCAAAGGTTCAAATTTTCAGCAACATAAAGTCTCAAGAGCCTTAAAAAGGCATTCAAACACCAAGAAGACCATCTAAGAAGAGAAAGGAGGAAGTAGAAGATCCCATGATACACAAGGAAATGGAAATAAATTCTTTTATCTAGTAGGGGAAACTACATTTTAGACAAGCCATCAGGGAAATGAATGAAGAAAAGAAAAGGGAATAAGATGAGTAGGTTTCTTATAGGATGAACAACAATTTCAGTAGGGGATTATGATGGGCCTCCAAATTATATGCAAATTAAGGCCCATCTACCTTTCTTAAGCACATAAAGGCTATATTAAATCTTTGCTTCTACACTTAATAACGTTTTTTTATAGCTTTTATGTGTTCTTAGGAAGGTTTATAGGTAATTTCTTATTGTATGCTTAATATTATTATTTTTTGCATAATATTAAGTGAACTCTAAAATCTCTGTAGAATGAGAGAATCTAGGAACTTGTTCCATGCTAATAAATGAATGGAATATTATGAAGTTATTGAGCATATTTTTGAGCTCCATTGATTTGAATAAATGTAGGGATGTGTTCCCCAACAAAAGAGGATATTGAGTTTAGTTGTCTTGCAGAGGATCTATCCTCCTTGGAATTCGAATTCAATGAGGGAACCAGATCCACAATTTTAGGGAATTAGAGGGAAACAGTCCCCCTTTTAAAGGAAGATTCCCCACAAGTTATTTTGTATAAATGAAGGGACCTAGCATCCCAATAGGAGGTTTGAATTAGTGGAGAATAGATTTTGAGGAGTAACATGCTTCTTTGCCTAGTATTTTTTTATGTATGAACTATTTTGACATAGAATGAAAGTCATCTTATTTTCAGTCTAATTCATCTTTAGAGTGTTGAGTAATTTTGGGTTAGGGCCCAATCTGAAGGCTCTAGTCTCTCACTTTTTGTTGGTTTAAGGGGGCTTGACCTAGGTTCAGAGTGTGTTGCACACCAACAAAACCCTCAACCACTAGCCCTTTCGGCAATGACCTGCAAGAAAATCATAGTCACACCTAAAGCAGTTATGGGAGGTTGCAGAACCAGGTTTCTGCAGCGAGAGGGATGTGCGTTTTGTTACGTTTGTGTATTTACTTACGTTTCTACCTTCCTACAACTTCACATGCATGACTAACTTCACGCTGATGATTAATCTTTTAGAATGATTCTTAATGCTTAGACATAACAAGAAACAATGTAACATGTATTCTTCTTCATAATTTAGTAAACAATATGCATAATGATTTCAATAAAAACATATAATCAACACATAATGGTACACAATACTTTTCCAAAACTTCTTCTTTATTAATAATGATCTTCAATACATGCTTCTTCCTGACCTGCGCACCCAGCTCCAAGTGGTCTGCACACTCAGCTCTAGGTGGCCTGCAAACTCAGCTCCAGACTCTTCGAGGCCTCTGCGCACTCATATGTAGAGCCTTCCCCAAAATACAGACTCAAGACACATAATACAAGAAATATTTGCTTAGTTCTTTTATCATGATATTATTTAAAAAGTATTACATCTTCTTTAAATAGACTTCCTTACTACAAGACCATGACCCATATACCATGGATCCAACAAAACAAAGGACTAATACCCAATACCTATTACAAAATAAGGGGTTTTGACCTGCCATAAAGCCCCTAAAATACCATGTGATGAATATAAGCTTTTCGGCTCCATGTGCTCCACTCCTCAAAATCTGGAGTCTTTGACCCGAAACTTGGACCAAGTTGGGCTGCGCCCAACACTTTGGGTATTTTACTCAAGCATTTCCTTTCCTAGCAGTATTTCATTTTTTAGCAGAACTTGTTTATGAGAAAATATCTTGAAAATTGCTTGCACAGGTATGTCAATCACCTCTCTTGTGGGAAGTGTGGTTGGAGATGTTGTGTTTTCAAGAAAAAAATATATAGTCACTTTCCTTTGTAGTAGTTAGACTTCAAATTAGTCCATTTCTTGCATCTAGGTTTTCTGCAAACTAGTGATTGGTTTAGTAGTTTTCTTTGAGCACATGAAGTATAACTGATAGTGGTTGTAGTCCTTGTATGGGTTTCTATATAGGTTGTATTTAAGTGAAATAGTTATATTTCCAATAAAATTCAACTCATCCTTTTTCTGTCATCTCAATTTTCTACAATTTACATTGTTAACATGCTTTAACTGTTTGGAAAAATAGAGTAAATTAGTGTGGTGTGAAGGTACTATTTTTGATATGTAGGGTTGTAATTTTCATTCACACTCCTCATCCCACCACTATATTCTTTTCCTCAACCTCAACAACCCCCTCAAAGAACTGTTTACCAAGAGCACATCTTTGGGTTATTGAAGACCATTATGTTCATTGGTTTTTGTGCAAGATGGGCCCCTGAAGGGTCCTATGCTTGGTAAAGGTCTCACAAAACCTTTATTTACCCTCCACTACCTTTCCATACATTCATATCTCCTTTTCCACCCTCATAATTCTCACGGATTCAATCTAGTAGATAAAAGGACAATCTTGTAACGCTCTGTCCCGATCCTATAGCACTATGAAAAAACCTCCAAAATGCATTCTGATTTTCCTCATAACACTCCTAGCCACCCCTACATACTTCATAAGGATAATAATACCATAAAAATGAATAAAATGGATTCAGATACCTAGTAGGACTGTCTATCTACTTGGTTAATAAAGTAGATAGACAGTCATTCCCAACAATCCTGTAGCAAAACAATAGTAATCTTATTTTATTAGCACGTGTTAACAAGGATATTTTGAGTTGATTACACTTGGATAGAGTCCCAAAACAATTATATTTAATATAAAAAAAAATTACTCCATAGCATTTTCACTTCATTAGGTGAGGCATTTGGTAGGTGAACTAGCTCACTAGTTCTAGAATTTCTTGTTTTTAGAGTAGTAATTTTCTGCTAGTTTTTATCACATCTTAACAAGGGTGTTTTTGAATGATTCCACTTGTATTGGAGTCCTAGGAAATATCAAGTAATAAAAAAATATACCCCATCTCATTTTCATTTTATTTTCTTGGGCATTTGTTAATTTAACTCGACCAATATACATCATGTAGCAATCTTGTAGCAATTTGTTTTCAAGATATTCCTTGCCTAGATTCACTCCAAACTCGTGGTAGAAGTATATTTATAGCCTATGAATTCTTTGAGGCCAATTTATTTAAGTTGAAACTTCGTTAGGCTGCCATTTATCTCTTATATTTCTTTCTTCTTGAATGTTGATTTCTGCAATTAGTCTACATTTACTTTTTGCAATTTACTTCTTGTAAAGTGTGATTTCCTTTTTGCAAGTGTAATATAGGACTTTCATTTCCCACAAAATATAATAGATTTCCTTTAATTTCATTTCCTTTCCCTCAATATAGATTATATTTTCTTAGTTTTTATTATGCTTTACATTTTTGCAAATACAATAGATTTCCTTCATGCCATTTACTTTCCAAGTATAATAGATTTTATTATTGTTACTGACCTTTTGCAACTTTGGATTGAAAACTTACCTAGATATTTGTTCATTTGAAGTTGTTTCATTGCATTATTTCACTTGCATCCAAGGGATTTGGACTAGGAAGAAGAAGGTGTTTGTTGCACATATAGTGTCGGTAGCTTTCAAGTTTGTATGAACATTGGGTTGATAATTTAAGTGGATGGCCCCGGGAGTTGCAACATTCTTTTTGAAATAGTGGTTCCCATCACCAATATTGAAGGACAATACATAGAGAATTTTTCATTTGGTCATATGGACTATAATATGTATGATCCCAAGAGCATTTGCAAGCAACACTATGCAAAGATTCATTTTAGTTCGCCGAGTAGGACTTATTCCAAACCCAAGGAGGAAAGGATAAAGAATTGTTACAATGCATCTAAGCCCCGCAAACTAGTCAGCTTTGTAAGTACATCATTGGTTACTCAGAAGTATGGCACTCCAGAAGAAAACTAATTAGTGAGGCTCAACCCAATGTGCGAAATGGGGAAGCAGAAGTTTGTGCATAGCCCAACAGAAGAGCATAACCACTAATTCAAAGAAGATCCAATCATTTTAAAGGAGATTATAGAAGCGTGAAAAAAGAGAAATAAAAGTAAGCAGGAGGAAGAACTAAAGTAGAAGGAAGAACAAGAATGGAAGGAACAAGAAGAGAGGAAGATACCAGAAGAAGAATAAAGGTGGAGAAAAGAAGAGGAAGAAGAAACACTAAAACAATAAGCAAAAGTGGAACATAATTGGCTACTTGAAGAAGAGAGCAAGTAGTTGCAAGATAAGGAACATGCTCTAGAAATTGAAGATCTGATAGTGGTCGAAGATATGGAGTTAGAGCTGGAGTAGCTAAACTAGGATCTTGATCTCATGCCTTGCACACATCAAATCACCACTCAGTCTCCTCCTTCTCCTCATACAATAGATCAAGCTACAAGCTAAGAAGAGGAAATTTCTCCTCTTGATGAAGGTTTGATGATGGATATATACATCTTGACCTATGATGAGCTACAAAATAAGATCATACAAACAAGGAATAAACACTTCCCATATGATCTCGTGCATTTATCGAAGAAATGGTTATCTTGATGGACACCATCAAGAATCTAGAAGCCATTTCGACAACCAACTTGGCCTTCGCAGGAGCCTCCAAGACAAATATATAATATTTGATGGATGAGAACAGACAAATGGAAAAGAACTTAGAGGCTACATGGAAACAATCTGAAAATCTCCAGGCTGAGGTCCAAAAATAAACTCTCACACAGATGTACTTAGAAGAAGTCTAGTCATACTTGGTGAAGTATCGACATTGGGAGACACTATGAGGAACCTCTATAAGGATCTAGTCACCATGCACAAATAAGTTGTCTGCCTACATGACATGCAACAAAAATGAAAATACAATGCTAAATTTATCTAGGTTGTTCATACATCTATCTTTGTTGTCCATAAGTGGGGAATGCAACATAAAGGTTCTCTACTAAGGTGGTGAACAAGACAAGACAACAAGCTAAGTTGGAGAAAGTAGAGGTTTTGATGCTCATCTAAAGAAAAAAATAGCTCATCTCTTTCATCACCAAGATTCAAGCCTCTTATGCACAGTTATATAACAATGTGGATTTCATGGTGAAGTCACACAAGATCCCTTTAGTTGGCTCACTCATTGAAGCCAAAGGTAGAAACAAGGTCAGAAAGGAAGTGGAGGAATACCTAGACCAATTCAAGAAGATCTCTATCAAGGGAGATATAGAGGTGAACATATATGATATGCAAAAGTACATTGGTGGCCCTGCCAAGATAAACACCATGTTATTCTTGTTAAAGAAGGAAATGAAAACTATCTCCAAGACCATGTAGCTAGATGCAATGGAGGGAAGAGTTCACTTTTAGCCTGATCCCACTGAAACGTTTGGGGAAGTCACCGTACAATATAAATATTGGTATAACTTTGTAACCAAGAAGCTACAAGTTGAAGTCATTGAGCTAGAGTTTCCCCAAGCTCAAGCTTGACATGTTTGTCTTATTAGGCTTGTCTAGTTCACTCTACTCAATTTTGTCTTATATGGGTAATCTAATTTTGTATTTAAAATATTTTTGTAATTGGAATTCCAAGTGTCAATTCTAAAATATGAAGAGTTGTTATCTAAAATAAGTCAAAAGGTCCTGAGGGAACTCAAAGAGTCAAAAAGGGAGATGGATAATAATATCATTTGTTATAAATATACCCTCATTATTCATGTAAAGGGATTCTTTTCGAGTTTTTGGCTTAGGATCAAAATCTATGGATTTGTTTTTAGAGCCTTGACTTCTCCTTAGCATAGAGGGAGTATCTTTTTTTAGAGGAGAAGGTGTTGGATTTATGTTCCACTATTGGGACAAGTGGTTTGTCAATTGTGTATGTATGTTTGGGGCTTTCACTTTAATAAAAGTTCAGAGCTGGCATATTTTCATGCATATGTTGTGAATATAGTAGGGCTATTCTTGTTATGTTTTAAATATTTGTTATTTCATTTACATTGATTCTTATGAACTATTTCATTTTCATTAGTATGCATCTTGCTGAATGCACGATGTTATGTATTTCAATCATAGTTATCTTATGAACTATTTTGTAGGTTAACTTATGTTCGTGTGTTCCTTTCAAGATGTGTACTATTTCAAGCTTTTAAGGGGATCATTTTCTTCCCTCTTGTTGTGTTAGAACCTCTCATGTATTGCACTTGATTGTTCACAAAATTATACATTTTTTTTCACCAAAGTCATGAATACATCATTCTATGCATTATCGCAGCCAATGCATACCACTTAAACCCACTATTTCAGAAACCAGGTCATATTTTGGATGAGGCTCATACTCCAAATGGTGTAAGGTCTAATTGCGGCTTCATATCAGGGAGACCCCCTAAATGTTGGTAGGTCCAGCACCGTCAACATTTATAGCACTAGAAGGAGGGCCAGATGACAAGCTAAGCCTGTGAAATCTGTCTGAACCTTTTTATCCATCATTGCTTTTTCCCAAATATTAACCCTGACATTTTTTTCGAGAGTTTCAAATATGAAAGTGCCCTTGAGGATAGTTCAGGACTTGTCAAATTTGAATTTTTATGGCGAGGGTGGAAAAACCATTCTCGAGCACATTGCTCACTTTCTTGAATTTTTCACTTATCATAAAATTCATTGTGAGGATACTGCTTGTAGGTTGTTCATCCTTACATTCAAAGCATGTGTTAAATAATGGTGTTACGCATTTCCAATCACTTCCATTCACTCTTTCAAACGCCTTGTCCAGGAGATTTATCATGCCTTTGATGGGTATGATTATAAATCTATTTACAAGAAAATTATGCATCTTAGAAAAGGGCCTAATGAATCTCTTGAGGATTTTCATGATCGTTTCATTCATATTTGTTATGAATTTTTCAAGGATGATATCGATTGGAATTTCATGAAACAAGAATTTGAATTTCTTGTTCATATTTAAATGAATCCAATAGAATATGAATCCTTCAAAAGTCTCCCAACATATACTAGTTATGGAGTTCTTAAAACCACAATGAAAGAATTTTTTGTCCCAAGTGACCCTTCATCTTTCTCTCATCAAATAGCTCCATGTATGTAGGTTGAGGTTGGAGAATTTGAAAGCTTAACTGTTGATTTACTATCATCCTCTCCCACCTCACATGTCCAATATCTTAGCACAAGTTTCAATTGTGAATTCGATTGGACAATTGGTGTTCTTTCTTCCCATCCTCCATCTGCGGTTTCCTTTGATCCTCGTGAGTTTGAGTTCCCACATCTGTTTATTTCAATTGTTTCTGCTGATGTTCATGAGGATCAAGTTTAGGATGGAGTCAGTGTCAGCCAAGAGACTTGCGATATCATTCATAATAAATATGTATCGGGTTCTGTTTCTGAACAAGAATATGTGATGAAAGTTCATCTTTGTCCTTTCTCACCTCTCCCTCATTATCCTGGCATCTTCCATGATGCTATCATATCTTTAGAAGAATCAGTTTCTGACAATGTTAATTCTTAAGGCTCGTGGAGTGTCAGTTTCACATTTGAGTAGGGTCAGTAAAAATATTCTCTTTGTGATCTCTCCTATCCATCATCTAATTTTTTTGAAGAAACAAAGAGTTAAATATTTCATTTCAAATCTCCCTCTCTCTATGATTCATCAAATCATGAGGATTCTATTTTTTCAGATGATGAAATTTCTGATCAAGGTTCTCGTGGTTTATTCATTGACTCATTTATATATGAATTTGTGTCATCCACTAGCGATTTTTATAAGCCACTAGTCTTTGATGATATACCTTATGGTGTATTAGAACTACTGCAAGTTGTTGAGGAACTTCAACCTGTGCTGATGGTTATGTCAGGTTCTCGAAATCTTGATGCTAGTCCTAAGCATGACCAGGATAGTACTTTATCTCTCAAGAATCCTCATCCATTTATTGTAAAGGTTGAAAATAAATCTATTGTACAATCCTCACACCCTTCACTTTTTTTTCATGATCCTATTGCTTAATCATTGGAGGATTCATACTTGGAAAGATCATTTGCAAAATACAAGTTTTTCTTTTTCTTCATGTTTTCCAAGTTTGAAAGTTTGGAAGAATGCATTAGCATGATAACTTGTTGTGATGTACACAAACACCATAATGCATCAACAAAATGTTTACTATATGCTTTCTTGTTATATTCTTCTACTTGCATTTTTAGTCTTCGGATGTTGCAACATTTCATGTTTTATCTTTCATGTCATTTATTATTCACAAAGATCTTTCTTGCTATTGATGCCCTAGCCCGCATAGGTCAGGTAATGCTTCGAAGGTTACTTTGGAAGTTTCATTTCACATGATCCTAGCCTAGATTTGTTTAGTTTATAAGTAGGATTAATTTATTTTAGTTGTTTTTTCCATTGCTTTTTTTATTTCATTCTCTTTATTTCCTTCCATTTTGTATTAAAGTTCTGCATGAGACTATGTTTGGTTTCTGAAGCAAGCATCGTGAAGTTTAAGGGGATATTGTACGATTATCAATGCTTGGATTTCTATTTATTCCTCCTCTTTTGTATGGTCCTTGCATCTTTTAGTCGATGATACCCTGGTGGAAAATGCATTATTTCTCAGAGACAACCTTAGTGGAATTGCAATGCTTGAATTTATAACTAGTATCACCTACTCTAATCGGTTTTATGATTTTTTGGTTTTGCCTTGTCAACTAAGCAAAGTAGAGTAAGGAGGGGAGGAAACTTTAACAAGTGAACTCAATTTCATAAGTGTATAAATATCCTTATTAGAAGGAACAATGTCCCCTTCTCTCAATAAGTCAGGATCCATCTACTGCCCCATGAAATCAATAAGTGTCGATGCACAGTTCCGTGAAAATATATAAAAAATAAAAAGGGTGAAAGAATAGAAAGGCTTCCTGTGCAGGGAGGTGAAGCAAGAAACTCCGCTGGGGTACTATCCAGGCTCACTAGAAGTGGAGAAATGTTTGTGTTCCTAAAGTGACTCTGTCGAGGTATTGTCCATGCCTATGTAGGTTTTAACCCCGTATAGAAATTACCTGCATACGAATTCTAAAACACATAAAATAAAGAATGCAAGAGCATAACACATAAAACACATATACATAGAGACTTCCTTTGGATCCCAAAACTAGGACTACTAGCTTGATTTTTAATTATGTTCCTTTCAATATTATAATACATATTTATACATGCTGAAGCATCCAATACCATGGACCAAAAACCATCGCATCCAAAACCATGGATCAAAAGCCATCGCATCAAAAAACATGTGCGAAAATCATGCACAAAACCATAGGTGGGTCCGTCCAACCTAACATAGGTTCCAAAACCAAAATTTTTCGGGGCACTACCCCAGACCCCATAGAGTGGAGTTACCTGCATCCCTCAAACCCCCTGTGACCCCCCCGATATGGAATCGACGCAATGAAGGGGGGGCTCCGCCCCCCCTCTAACCACCCAGTTAACTACGTGGGCTAGTCATGGAAAGAATATAACACAACCCAACATTCTCCCACTTTTTGTTTTCTTTCCACAGGGGGCCACAAGAGAGCTTAGTCATTTATCCAGCCTTGCAATGCTCATTGTTTCTCTACACCAAGAGAACTTCTCAGAGCTCACATATTTCGTCAATGCATCTACAGTATTCTTCAAAGTGTCCACCTTTACCAACAACACCTTTTTGTCTTCTATCATATCCCTCACAAAGTGATACTGAACATCGATGTGCTTTGTCTTTGAATGATATGCAGGGTTCTTTTCCAAGAAAATTGCACTTTGGATGTCACAGTCTATCCTTATACCTCCCTGTACTAACCCCATACTTGAACAAAATCTCTACAACCAAACGGCTTCCTTGCTTGCATGAGTGCCTGCCATGTATTCTACCTTTGTAGTTGATAGTGCCACTATAGATTGTTTCTTACTCATCCAACTGACTGAACCTCCAAATAGGTTAAACACATACCCACTTGTAGATCTTCTCTGATCCAAATCTCCAGCCTAGTCTGCATCAACAAAGCCACGGATATCCAACACTCTATCCAATCCTGGTCTTCCTTGGTAGCACA
>APFE030653331.1:32345-52162 GCA_000404065.3 Pinus taeda
TGCTCAATACTCCCACTGCATGTGCAATGTCTAGTCTAGTACATACCATTGCATACATCAAGCTACCGATTGCACTTTCCTATGGAACATGGGACATGTCCTCTTCCTCTTCTTGTGTCTTGGGACACTATTCAGCAAATAAATTTACACCTACAGGAATAGGAACCTTCACGGGTTTACTATCCTACATATTAAATCTCTGCAATACTGTCTTGACATACTTCCTCTGGTTTAACCAGAGCTTCCTCTTTGCCTGATCTCTTTTAATTTCCATGCTAAAAATCTAGTTTGCAGCACCAAGATCTTTCATGTCGAATTTGGTGGACAATTGGGTCTTCAAATCCTGGATAATTTCTTTGTCATTTCCAACTAGCAACATATCATCCACATACAAGACCAGATAAATAACACGGTCACCAATTAATTTAAAATACACACAGTGATCTTCTTTGCTTCTGGTGAAGCCAAGTCCCCATATAAATGTATCAAATTTTCGATACCACATCCTTGGTGATTGTCTTAACCCATACAAAGACTTCTTTAACTTACATACCAGTTCTTTCTTACTCTTCACCGCAAAGCCTTCAGGTTGCTTCATGTATATTTCCTCTTCCAGATCCCTGTGAAGAAATGTTGTCTTCACATCTATCTGTTCTACCTCAAAATCAAAAGCAACAGCAACATATAAAAATAATCTAATAGAAGTTACCTTGGCAACAGGAGAAAATATATCACCAAAATCAATTCCCAGCTCCTGGGAATAACTTTTTGCTACCAACCGAGATTTGTATTTCTCCACCTTTCCTTCTGCATTTGTCTTCTTCTTGAACACCCATTTGCTGCCAATGGGTTTCCTTCCAGCTGGCAACTCCACCAGATCCAAAGCCTCATTTTTGTGCAAAGATGCCATTTTATCAATCATGGCCTCTTTCAAGAGTTTTCCATCCTCTGAATCTAAAGCTTCCTTCACAATTTTGGGATCATCATCAGTAATATATAAAGCAAAATTTGAACAAAAATCAGATGGACTATACCTTTCTGTCTTCCTTCTTTCTCGAATTGATCTTCTCACACCCAGAGTTTGTGGCTCTTTATCTTTTGATTCCTTCTCTACTGTAGAGTCTGATTCTTCCTCCTTTAGCTCAAACTCTATCTTCTTAGGTTCCTTTGGTTGGAATTCATGTTTAATAACAACATTCACATCTCTGAACACCACATCTCGACTGTACACAACCTTCCTTGTTACTGAGTTCCAAAGCTTATAACCATTTAAACCATCCTTATACCCAATAAAGATGCACTTTTCAGACTTACTATCCAACTTAGTTCATTTCTCCTTTGGAACATGTACATATGCATCACATCCAAATACCCTCAGATGTGAAAGAGAGGGTTTCTTACCAGTACACACCTCTTGTGGAGTTTTATCCTCCAACATTGATAAAGTTGATCTATTGGCCAAGTAACATGTTGTCTCCACCACCTCTGCCCAGAATTCCTGTCCTAAACTGGCACCACTGAGTATGCTTCTTGCCCCTTCCATCAATGTCTTGTTCATTATTTCTGCAACTTCATTTTGCTGAGGTGTATATGGAGTAGTCTTCTGCTGTGCTATACCACACTTCTTATAGAATTCTTCAAATTCCTTACCGTAAAACTCTCCACCATTATTTATCCTCAACACCTTTATCTTCTTCTCTGTCTGGTTTTCCACTAGAGCCTTGAATTATTTAAACCTTTCAAAGACTTTAGATTTATTCTTAAGGAGATATATCCATGTATTCCTTGAGAAGTCATCTCTAAATGATACATAGTACATAGACTTACCCAGTGATGGAACCTTCACAGGTCCAAACACATCACTATGCACAAGCTCTAATATATATTTCACCCTCTTACCACCAGAGGGGAAACTCACCTGATCCTGCTTCCCATATACACAATTTTCATAGAAATCAAAATCTAGAGAGCTTTTAATCATACCTTATACAATACCTTTACCATGAAGTATTCGAAGGCCCTTCTCTCCAATATGTCGAAGCCTTTGATACAACAACGTGGTCTTCTCTGCAGAGACCACTAGATTTTCTGCTCCACTTTCAGGAACCATAGAACTGTTGCACCCATCAACAACCGTGCTATCTTGTAGCTTGTATAGAGTTCCAACCTAAACTCCCCGTATCAATACCAGTGCTCCCCAAACCATCTTGCAGGTATCCTTATCGAACACTGTTTTTACACCTGCATCATCCAACTTGCTTATAGAAATCAGATTTCTGGCCAATGCATGAATATGCAGAACACCCGGAGGAGTTCTAACCCTTCCACCTTGCAACTTCAACTTTACTTTTCCGTGATGAACGATTCTAGCCTTCTTATTATCCCCTAAGAAGACATCACTAGCATCGCATTTCTCATACTCATAGAACCAGTCTCTATGGGGAGTGAAGTGAAAGGATGCACCTGAGTCAATCAACCATGCCTCATGATCTACATGTGTACTTGAAGAAGCCAAGTACACATCCCCACCTTCATCTAAGGTGGTTTTCACCTCGGCAAAAGGAGCATCATCAGATCCCTTTCCTTTATCAGGAGCTTTAGATTTATAGCCCCTTTTGTAGTGCCCTTCCTTTCTGCATTTCCAGCACACCACCTTTATAGGTTTTCTTAGAGATTTAGATCTCCCTCTAGATTTAAATCTCCCACTCGATGACTTTTTTTTTTTTTTGTTCTGGGACCATCCTTGTACTGACAAGGCATCACCATTCTGGCTCTCCATATTTTTTCATCTCATGTCCTCTGTCAGCAAGGATGAGACTATTTCATCAAACTGCAAGGTAGTTGCATTGCTACCTATTGCAATAACCAGACTATACCACGAATCTGGTAGAGAACACAACAAAATGATGCACTTATCCTCATCTGAAACTTTAATATCAACAGATGATAATTGACTTACCACATTATTAAATGCGTTGAAATGCTCTGTCATCGAGTCTCCATCTTTCATCCTCAGGTTATATGTCTTTTTCCATAGGAAAAATTTATTCACCAGAGACTTAGATTGGTACAAAGTCCCTAACTCATCCCACAAAGCCTTCGTCGTGGCTTCCCCTGATACATTTAGCAATACTAAATCTGAGACACATAATTGTATTGTGCTATCTGCCTTCAAATCCAACTTCTTCCAATCTTCATCAGACACTCCTGTTGGTTTAGTACCTGGATCTAATGCGATCCACTGATCTTTATCCACTAACCGATCCTCCATCTTGAGTTTCCACAACTCAAAACTCTAACTATTAAATTTCTCGATCTCTATCTTTCCACTACTCACCATCTTCTTTCACCACCAGAATCGATCTCGCAGACCTCCCACTGAACAGGATCTACCATAGGCCTGAGCGAAACCCCTCAGCAACAAAGGCGTCCCCTTGAAGCCAAAAATAGCTCTAATACCAAATGTAGGTTTTAACCCCATACAAAAATTACCTGCATACGAATTCTAAAACACATAAAATAAACAATGTGAGAGCATAACACATAAAACACATATACACAGAGATTTTCCCCTGGATCCCAAAACTGGGACTACTAGCTTGATTTTTCATTATGTTCCTTTCAATGTTATAATTCATATTTATACATGCCGAAGCATCCAATACCATGGACCGAAAACCATCGCGTTCAAAAACGTGTGCGAAAATCATGCACAAAACCATAGAGGGGTCCTCCCAACCTAACATAGGTTCCAAAACCAAAATTTTCGAGGGCGCTGCCCCAGACTCCATAGATTAGGGTTACCTGCACCCCTCAAACCCCCTGTGATCCCCCTGCTGCGCAATCAGTGCAACAAAGGGGGGGATCCACCCCCCCTCTAACCCCCCGGTTAACTATGTGGGCTAGTTGTGGAAAGAATATAACACAAACCAACAACTTGTTGGCAATGGAGAAACACCAAATATGAAAACCAAGACTCAGATAATCCTTTTTCACTTGTGTATCTATATACTCCTCTTCCTTAGTTGAAATAACTAAGTTTGACTTGTCTATTTTAGTGTGTTGTCAATGAAGAGAATGGTAGAGACTATATCTGTAATTCAAGCTAAGTAAAGAAGCTATGGTAATTGATGAAATGAACAATACTTCCTAAAAATTTAGACCTAGTTTACAAGAGTTGAGACCCATATAGAGAGATGGAGTTCTACCAATGTGTCGCCAAGTGTTGTAGGCGGTACAACCACCCCTCCAAATTTTTTCCTATGCTTTGATTTTGGAGGCTACATTCTATTTACAAGGACTCATATTTCATTGTCATCAAGTATTCATGCCAATGATGAAGACTTATCCTTCCATGTAGTGCTTTTGATTTCCTATTTTGACCCTGATTTGAAACTTTACTAACACAAGAAATCTCTTACCTTGACCTTGTAGCATTGCCGTTCTTCTCTCTTGGAACTATGAGATCCACTATATCTGAGAATTGTGTTTGGCTTTGAGGATATGAACTACACAATCCTGCAAGGCAGGCCAGTCTTGAGCTTAGAATCTACACAAGAGCTTCTCTTCCCTTAAAAAATTGTGTAATTCACTTAGGCAGGGAATTGCACAAGACCTTCAGCTTGGGAATTGTGCAATCCCATCTACTAATGTGAACATGAATTTTCTTGAAAAAGAAAAGTTGGAATCCCTAAAAAATAGGATTTTCCCAATCAATGTCCCACTAAGTCCACTAAGTTGCTAATTATGACTTTTGGACAAGTGGCACTTTTTCCTTGATTTTAGGAACACGTGTCAGAAACCCTAACCCACCTAGATCTATTTAATAGATTCCCCTAGAGCTCATGTACACACTTAATCTTGGAACTCTATCCTTCCCAAGGAGATCAAGGAACTCTTTTCTAAGTTTTTGATGCTTTTTCAGGTAAGTTTTGCATGTGTTGCTTTTATCGCTTTTGCTTCTACGAGTGTCATTTTCCTATTTATTTTCATAGTAGTCGATGTTTTACTTATATTAGCTTGTGAAAGTGTTGATTCAGTTTTCCATTCACATTTTCCATGTGTCCCATTTATTTCTTTTTTTTCCCACTGATAGTTGGCAATGTTTGGACACTTTGTGCATGTTCATTGTTCCTTTTGCATGCTTGTTTCTGGCACTTAATTTTCACTGATCTATCTTTCCCTTAGCTAGATATACATTATTATGTGTAATCATGGCCAATGTGCCTTCCCCAACTACGCATTTCACATCTTCAAGAGGTAAGCTTTGAGCTTGGAATATGAGATTGCACAATGTATAGTCACTGCCTTGCTCAACTGCACATTGCGTAGTCACAAGCCTTAACCATCAACCCTGGGCACTGAGACTGTGCAATGCACAATTCCCTCCCTCAATCTACCTAGCTAAGACTACGCATTGCACAGTCTCAAGCCTCTAGCTACCTCTTTGCCTACAAGACTACGTAATGTGTAGTACATGATCCTAGCCTCCCAACTTTAGCCTAGGAATTTCATAATCTTTCCTCTCAGAATTTGAGTTTTTGCCTTGATCTTGCTTAATAGACTGTTTTTCTTGAGATAATTTGTATTTTCCATGACTGCATGTTATCATACAAGTATTACAACTTTTTGAGGTTATCTTGCTTCATCAAAATGTTATCATAATGGAACCAAAGAGATCTGCCTCAAAATACACCACAAAGAGCAACACTGGTAAGATAGTTGATAGTGTTCCTGCCACTATGACAGTTCTTTCAGACATTCAACTATTCATTGAGAAATATTTAGACATTACATGGCACACAGTGAAATATGTGTTCTCAACAACTAGCTAAAAAGTAGATCTTCAGGACAAACAGGTTTATATCAATGTCCAAATGTCAGGATTGCACAAGATTTCACACATGTTTTTGTTCTTTCTTTATGCAGACATTGTCAACTAGATCCTGTCACACGCAGATGCAAAGAGCGTGATCATTAGCAGTGAAAGTGGACAAAGGCTTGCCTCTTTCATGACACATGATTTTCAATGTATGTATCATTTATCACTTCCATAATCCTACATGGAGTCCCACTATATGTAGTCACAAGTTACATGAGCACAAAAGATGTCATCAAAGGTTGGGTGAAAGAGCCATCCAAATTCCACCAAACACCCAACAATACTTATAAGACCAAATCTCTTAGGAAATAATTTTAGTACTTGATGGTTCTATGTTGCCAAATCTATAGTCAAAAGAGTACTGAGACTTTTCTTGAAGGTTATGCATTCTTTCTACATCATATTGTGAAAGAATGAAAACCATTGAACTGGGCAGACTTGTTGGATCAACAATTAAGGATCCATGTGACTAATTCCAAGAATCCTCCTAAGGGTAAGAAATCTAGGTTCTACATGTATTATTACTTGTTGGATGCGATATGTGCTCAAAACTCTTTTCCTGAAGTGAGTTGGACTTGGTCACCAAAGGAACCTATTGTGCACATTTACTGCAAGCTAGTTTTGGAGTGTAGTTACAAAGGAGTCATATATAAGATGACAGATCACTTCCTCATCCCATTATATAAGATGATATTTGAGGAAGTGCCACCTTGTACGTCCTGTGAGGCGATGGAAGCAGTGTTAGAATTGGTTGATTGGTTTGGCTCACCAGATGACACTTACCTCAGAGTGTCTAGCGGTCAGAAGTTTCCACATCTACTACCGAGGTATGTTATCGATAGATTTTTCATGTAGAAAGTAGCTTGTCATATTTCCATAGTTTTTTTAGGATTATTATAGAGGAAGAAGAAAGAACCTTGGCTCACTCTTCCTTTGCAAATTGGATTGTATGAGATCAAGAAGCTAAATGTTGTTGAGACCAAAGGAGAAGAGATAAAGAAGTTTGCATTTGGTTGCATGGACAATAATCTGTATGATCCCAAGATCGTTTGCAAGCAACACTATGCAAAGATATTTCAACTATTCAAGCAAGAATTATTCCAGACCCGAGGAGGAAAGGATAAATAATTGTTACAATGCATCTAATCCCGAAGAACCAATCATCTTTGCAAGTACATCACAGGTTACTTCTTAGCAAGATGCCACTATAGAAGAAAAACCATTAGTGAGGCACAACCCAATGCACTAAAATGGGAAGCAAAAGGTTGTGCATAGCCCAACAAAAGAGCAGAGTTGCAAATTGAAATCAAATCGAATGATTGTAAGGGCAAATATAGAAATAGAAAGAAAGAGAAAGAAGAGGAAGCATGAGGAAGAACTAAAGAAGAAGGAATAACAAGAATAGAAGGAATGAGAAGAGAGGTAGAGATAAGAAGAAGAAGGAAGGTAGAGAAAAGAAGGGGAAGAAGTAGCAATCAAACAAGTCGCAAAAGAGGAACAAAACTAGCTACTTGAAGAAGAGAACAAGCAGTTTCAGGATAAAGAACTTGCTCGAGAAATTGAAGATCTGATAGTGGTCCAAGATATAGAGGTAGAGCTGGAGTAGTTAAACTAAGAAGTTTATCTCATTCCTTGCATGCAACAGAGCACCACCCAATCTCCTCCTCCGCTTCCTACAACAAAGAAAGCTCCAAGTGAAGAAGAGGATTTTACTCCTCTTGATGAAGGTCTAGTGATGGATATATACAAATTGACCTATGATGAGAAATGACAAAAGATCATAAAGGCAAGGAAGAAACACTTCCTGGACGATCTTTCATATCTTGATTTTATCAAAGAAAAGGTGATCATGATGGATGCTAGCAAGAATCCAGAAGCCATTGCCACAACTAACTTGGCCTTTGCAGGAGCCTCCAAGGCAAATGCATAATATTTACTAGCCAAGAATAGACAGATGGAAAATAACATAGAGGATGCAAGGCAACAAATTGAACAGCTCCAGGCTGAGGTCTAGAAAGTAGCTCTCGCATATATCTACTTACAAGAACTCAAGGAAGCCATACTTGGTGAAGTATTGACATTGGGAGACACTATGAGGAACCTCTATCAGGAGCTCTTCACTGCGCACAAAGTAGTTTTCTTCCTGCACGACATGTAGTAGAAGTGCAAAGGCAATGCTAAATATCTCAAGATTGTTCATACAACCATCACTTTTGTTCATGAGTGAGGAATGTAACACAAAGGTGCACCTCCTGAATTGGTGAAGAAGATAAGACAATAGGTTGAATTGGAGAAATCAGAGGTTTGAATGATCATCCAAAGCAACAAACAACTCAACTCGTACATCACCAACACTCAAGCCTCTTATACAAGGTTATATAACAATGTGGATTTCATAGTGAAGTCACATAAAATCCCTTTAGTTGGTTTACTCACTGAAGCCAAAGGACAAAACAATTTTAGGCAAGAAGTGGAGGAATACTTGGACCAGTTCAAGCATATCGCTACCAAAGGAGATATAGAGGTGAACAAACATGATATGTAGAAGTGCATTGCTGATCCTACCAAGATAAACACCATGCTATTCTTGTTAAATAAGGAAACACAAAATTGGATCCAAGACCGTGTACCCAAATGCAATGGAGGCAAGAGTCCCCTTCCATCCTGATTACATTGCAAAGTTTGGGGAAGTCATCGCATAGTATAAAACTTGGTATCACTATGTAACCGAGAATCTACAATTTGAAGTGGCTGAGCTAGAGTTTCCCCAAACTCAAGCTTGACATGTTTGTCTTATTAGGCTTGACTAGTTGACTCTACCCAAATTTTTCTTATATGGGTATAAGTAATTTTGTATTTAAAATATATTTGTAAGTGGAATTCGAAGCGTCAATTTTGGAATATGAAGAGTTGTTATCTAAAAGAAGTCAAAAGGTCATGAGGGAAGTGAAAGAGTCATAAAGGAATATGGATAGTCATCTCATTTATTATAAATATACCCTCATTATTCATGTAAAGGGATTTTGGCCAAGCTTTTGACTTAGGATCGAAAGCTAGGGATTTTTGTTGAGAGCCTTGGATTCTCCTTAACATAGAGGTAGTATCTTTCTTTGGAGGAGCATGTGTTGGATTCTTGTTCAACTATTCAGACTAATGGTTTGTCAATTATATATGTATGTTTTGGACTTTCACTTTAATAAAAGCTCAGAGCCGACACTTTTTCATGCATATGTCGTGAATATAGTTTGACTATTCTTGCTATGTTTGAAATATATGTTATTTCATTTACACTGACACTTATGAACTATTTCATTTTCATTAGTATGAATCTTGTTATAATGTGTGTTGTTATGTATTTCAATCATGGTTATCTCGTGAGGTTAACTCATGGTTCCTTTTATGCTCGTGTGTTCCTTTCAAGATGCGTACAATTACAGGATTTTAAGGGGCTCAATTACTTCCCCCTTGTTGTGTTTTACCTCTCATGCATTGCACATGAATCTTCACAAAGTTATACACTTGTTTCAACAAAGTCATGAGTATATCATTCTATCCATTATTGCAGTGAAGACATACCACTAAAACCCACTATTTCGACAACCAGGTCATATTTTGGATGGGGCTCCTACTCCAAATGGTGTGAGGTCTAATTGGGACTTCACATTGGGGAGATCCCCTAAATGTTGGCAGGTCCAACACTGTCAACAAAAATGACATTAGAAGAAGGACCATATGACAAGTTGACCCTGTGAAGTATGTTTGAACCTTTTTATCCATCATGGCTTCTTCCCAAATCTTAATCTCGACATGTTTTTCTAGAGTTGCAAATTTGAAAGTGCTCTCGTGGATAATTCAAGACTTGTCAAATATGAATTTTTATGGCGAGGGTGGAACAAGCATTCTCAAGCACACCGTTTTCTTTCTTGAATTTTACACTTATCATAAAATTCACTGTGAGGATACCTCTCGCAAGTTGTTCATCCTTACATTCAGAGCGCACATTAAAGAATGGTTCCATTCACTCTTTCGAACACCTTTTCAAGAAACTTTATCATTCCTTTGACATGTATGATTATAAATCTATTTACAAGAAAATCATGTATCTTAGAAAAGCACCTGATGAAAAGCTATGGTGGCTACATTTGAAATGAATATACAAAAACTTTAATTTGGTATTAGTGTCAATTATACTTATGATAATAATATGGCATTTGTGTAAAATATATTTTTTATTTGAATGTGGGATGTATTGAATTAATGCAAAATTTAAATTG
Organism: Pinus taeda; assembly: GCA_000404065.3. Lineage (NCBI taxonomy): Eukaryota > Viridiplantae > Streptophyta > Pinopsida > Pinales > Pinaceae > Pinus > Pinus taeda. The sequence continues at coordinate 42,501 of APFE030653331.1, forward strand.
TTTTATTTTCTTATTTATGTTATTAGTCCCTGCCTGGGACTATTAGCAATCGTTCGATCGTTGACTCACCATTAGTTTATAGTTTGATCGTTTTTTTTTTTTTCAGTGTTATTGCATGTTAACCTCAGTTTAATGTTCACAATTTTATTCAACAAAATTTTAAGCAAAGTTTTTGTTTCGGAAAACAATTGACCTCTTATTGCAGCCTTCGCGTTTTCCGATGCAAAAAGAGTGAGGCGATATGATCTTATCCAAAGTTTGCATTTGTCGGGTTACTAGTTCCAGGGACTAACAAAAGTTTTAACCAAAGTCTAGCGACCTGCCATCTGCCATCTTTGGTTGGCACCGCAAAGCCACCTGCCATTGCAAAGAAGAATGGCGCTCTATGGAACAGATGTTCTGCAGATGTTCTGCATGCTTTTGCTGTGGTGTCTACGGAACAAATGAAGATCATAGTTAGAGTTGGAATTCATTCTGGTAGGGGGAACCTCCATGGAATACATTTTTCTAAATTCGTCGCTGCCCACACCCAGAGCTTCGGGGAAGCATTTTCTTTTAGCTTCTTGTCGTGCAAAACCATTTTATAAAAACTTTAAAGCTGCCGCGCTTGCATTACAACATTGGATTTTCTGTCAAAATGAATTCCTCATTGAATGACAAGAAGCGGAAGCGGACTGCACCTACTTTAACCGCCCCTGACAAGAATGTCAGTGATCATCAACAACAACAGCAGAATTCTAGATATCGTGAAATAACAAAGTAATTTATCAAAACCAGCGGTTTCTTTGTTTTATCAAAACTAGCGGTTTCTCTGTTTGCCTTCTGCCTTACCTAAGGCAATGCTTTAAATTTCTATTTTGCTTTCTTTCTCTACTGTCAAGTCCACCTGAGTTGATTCTTTATATTGTTTTGTTAACGGTATTGCAGACATAGATGGACTGGTAGGTATGAAGCCCATCTATGGGACGGTACCTGGAAAAGGGAGGGAGCTCCCCGAAATGGTAGACAAGGTTTGTTGCAATTCCATTATCACATATATTTCTGTAGTGTGACTATAATACATTTTTTAATTCAATCTTTGATTATTACTAGTAAACATATAATTTGGCCTTTTATACTTACGAATTTGAGCATTGTCACATGTCCTGCTATCATTTTTCCCTGTCACTGCAACATTCTAGTCTATTTGGGTGAGTAATAATGTGACTTTTATGTTTTTTCCGTGAAAAGCTAATAATATTAATCGGAGTTTTGCTTCTGTTATTTTATATTTTAATCTTAGAAATAAAATAACAATATATAAATTCCCTATGCTGTATCAGGTGGATATGATTCAGCAGAAAAGGCGGCAAGAGCTTATGATCTTACAACTCTGACATTTTGGGGTCCAACCGCCAAAACAAATTTTCCGGTACAGTTTGTTACTTTTAATTGTCCTCAATATTTTCATAAGAATTTATGAACAGATTAAAAGATTTAAAGTCCGGACAGTAAATATACGAAATATACTTTTTACAGAATACGAAAGACATTAAATGAATAATAACAGAGATTGATATTGGTTTTCTTTGTAGTCTACCAATTATGAGAAACAGATCGAAGAGATGGAAGGCAAGACTAAAGAAGAAATAGTGGGAATTCTGAGGAGGTCTCAATTTTTGCTTCCTTAAACTCATGATTTCATTTGCCTATATAAATTTTAATGTTTCGATAAAGTTAATCTACATTTTGAAAGTATTTTGCCTTTTAAATTGTAGACTTTGAAAGTATTTTAAAATTTGATGTGGATTGAACAATTGATTTTGTTCTTATCCATCCATTTTTGAAATATTCCCATTCCCGAAATCTGTGATCAAATTAATTTTCATGAATAATTTAAATAATTTCTGTTTTGTTGGCCATGTCACATGTTACAAGACAAGCAGCGTGTTCTCTAGAGGCACATCCAAATACCGTGGAGTTACTAGGTTTGTCTCAATATCATTGGCTCACCTCTAATTATAGAACATAATAGAATATTTTTATTTCATTGAGAACCCTGCATATTTGTGGTACAGAATAAAAACTTGCAATAAAATTTGTAAATAAATTTGGTGCCGTTGATCTTTCTTATCCATTATGTCAATACTGATATTTTGAAACTGTGAAACATGCTAACATAGCTCGCTGAGACAAAACTCAAGCGCTCATAAAGATCCAAGTTCATATTTGAAATAAAATTATATTTATAAGATTTAAGTTACAACTATAGATCATGTTGGAAAGTCCAATTTTTTATTGATGCTAATGTCCGTTGTTCTTTACTTGAAAAGGCTTAATGGAAAATGGCAAGCACGAATAGGAAGAGTTGCTGATAACATAGATGTGTATTTGGGAAGTTTCAGTAAGTTTTTTTATAGCTCTTTTTCATGTAGAATATATCCTGATAATGTAGAAATAGTCCAACAAATGACCTGTATGGGTATTTCCTTTCACAGGTTCGGAAGAGGAGGCAGCTCGAGCTTATGATATTGCAACTATTAAGTACAGGGGTAGGAACGCTGTGACAAATTTAGATATTAATATATATGACATTGATAAGATCCTTTCTACAGACTCTCTTTCCATTAAAGAATATTCAGAGTATCTCAAACAAAGGGAAAATCATAGTGGTCTGCCCTTGTTGGAAAGCTCGTTAGATGCGGTCAACCCTATCACTCGACAATTGGATAGTATGAATTTAAACCCCACTGCCTCGGTAGCTCCTGATCAGCAGGAAATTGAAACTGGAGGTCAACAAAGCTCTCTAATTTTGTTTGGGCAGCCCCTAACTCGATCAGCTGTTAGTCATAATGGAAATCACAAAGTGCTTTCTGCGACTAAATTAGGAGAATCAACACTTCCACACCCAAGTGATAATGTTCTATACTTGGTAGACCCACTTACGGGTGCAGCATACGACATGCCCAGGAATATGGTAATGCCCATTCATGCTTACAGTTCTGGAAATGAAACTCAAGTTTTGCAGGCCATAAGAGCAAATCCGTACCCGAATTCAGGGCAAGCAAAGGGTTAACAGTGTCTGTGTCGTAGGCAAGTCACCACTCTGGTCTCGGTTACAATTCGTAAAAGTTTTCATTCCACGTGGTTTCCAAATGTTTGTCACGTCGATTATATGCTTGGATTTGTTTCTTTGTTACCCTTTTTATGTAATATATATTATATGACTTCACAAAATTCTGTAAAGGGGTGAGGTTGGCGTGTGCCTTCTCAAATAATTTGTTGTGGTCTTTGCATTCAAAATTCTTCTTTGCATTAGATGATTGACGGAGATATTATGTAACTTAGATAATCACCTCCGTTTAAAAGCAGCCCCTGCAAACGTACTGATCTTTGCAAGAAGTTGGTCCAACGACTTCTTAGAAACTCCAGGCACCGTGGCTTCAAAGGAAGGGGAGGGACCTTGGATTCTCGTATACAAACCATAAGGTTGCTCATCCCGGGAAACAACAAATTGGACATGGACGATTTGCTCAAGGAGGCTGCGGATTACATCCTGACACTAAAGATGCAAGTTCAGGCCATGTAGGCACTAGCTGACTCAAATTCGAATGCTCATGTTGCTTGGAAAGTTTAGGTCTAAGGTCGCAAGGTCGATCCCGGGCTGGAAAAATAGACACATCGATGTGCACATAGATATATGTCGGGAGAAGAACCAAAATTGCAGGTCATTTCCAGTGAGCTGCTGTTTCTAAAGATAACTTCTACGTGAATGAAATCTTGGATTTCAAATTCCAATTTAATTAGTCCGCTAAGCGAGTATCTTTCCATATCTCTTTTCAAATCTAGAAATTAGTTTGCCAAGCGAGCAGCTTTCCGTAAATCCTTTCCAATTCAGAAATTAGTTTGCCAAGCGAGAAGGTCCCTATAAATCTTTATATGTTTCATATATTCATCAAATGTTAAGTCTCATATTTGAATCTTGAACAACATGTGTTCAATAGGGTGAGAAAATGTAAATACAATTTCATATTCTTCTTTTCTTTCTGTATACAGAGTAAGGGTCTGAATCTTGTATCTACGGAACAGATGAAGATAATCCACCGTGCAAAAATAATCAATCATAATCTTATGAAAGAAATTCATGGAAACTCTCCTTATCTTTCTTCAACAGTTTAAAAGCTCATATACATTAAATTCTTAGGATGGAATATGTGATAGGGCTGCTTGCTTGACTGTTCTACACTGCAATTCATACTGTACTCTTCTCTTCTACAGAGGTTTAAATGGCTACATGAGATGTCTATAGAGAAATGCACCATTACAAAATATTACTACAAAATTTGTTGCAGACCATCAAAGAAAGGGGCAGTAAACAAACCTTTTTCTAAAGACTTTCACCAGTTAAAAGCATGGCTGCCATCTGGGCATCACTGTATATGCCATATTTGTGGGTTTTGTTATCATAATTCTCCACCACCTTGTTGTAAGTGACTTAATCCATGAGTGTGTGACAAGGCAAATCGATCATGGTGCATGTAAGGTGACACTTGGTATTCATGTCGTAGCTTGAAGTCCAATTGCATGAACTTTTATATATTTATATATTCTAATTGTCATATTATTTTATTTAATAATTTTTAATATAACTTCTAATTATTCACTATTTCTTTTTATTACCACCGGCTAGCATGTTTATTACCACTTCCAGTGTTGTTCTCTGCCATTGGGGCGCAGGCCAGTTGTATCCCTTGGTAATTCCATAAAGATGAAAGAAGTTGAAGGCAAATCTCTAGTAGATACAGGGGCTCTTCTATGCTTAAGCTATTGAGGTTAGCTTAGGTATGCAAATTCTTTACTAATGATATATATTAAGAGTCAAATAATTGCTTTCCGGCCCTTGCCCTGAAATAACTTTTAAAGAAAGGTTACAGCACTCTGAATTTTGTGAAGATAGTAGCGCTCAAATTTATATACACTGTTTTAAATGCTATGGGTACTCTCTTTTTTTTGGTTTAAATTTCTGATCTATAAGCTTTGAAGAAACGTTGGTTAACTTCTTGACATAGCTCCATTGACAAGTAGCTATTCAATGGTGGCACTCCAAACTGAAGGGTTTCAATATAGAGGTTTCAGCCTCTTTTTATTTTTATTTTTAGTCACTATGTTATATTTCATTTAGGCATGAACTTTGCAACCGTCAGCACCAATGCCTTTAATACCTGTGTATAGCATTGATGCTTTTAATACCTGTGTATAGTGTATGCTGCCATCCATGCCTTTAATACCTGTGTATAGCACTGATGTCTTTAATACCTGTGTATAGCGTATGCTGCCATCTAGAATCGTCTTCATAAATTTAATACCAAATTTATTTTAGCTTATAAGCTCAAATTTGTATGGATGTAATAAGCTTTAGCTGTAACATGGCTACTTTTACAATGCTGATGTATAAACGTTGATGTATAGGTAGAGCGTGGGGCTCTTCATATCCGTATTTTTGTGGGAGAATTTATGAGGCAGTTTCATTTTCTAAGTTGTTGCTGAGACATATCTAATACATATTATGCACCATGCAAGTAGCAAGATCTTTCAGGGAACGTAGCAAGTTTGTTCGACGAAGGCAGGAACTGATGGGGAATGATAGCATACTAGTTCTAGGTTATGCCATTATTGATGGTTCTCAAGTTGTTTTTTCTAAGAAAGGTGAAACAACGGCTGGCTTGTTCTGAAACTATTGCTTCTAAGCTTTTTTTCTATAAATCTGGCTTATTCTCGAGCGTTTGTATTGTTGTTGTGACAGACCCCGGCAGGGCGTTTGTATTGTTGTTGTGGCAGACCCCGACAGGGACTACCACCACGGCAGTGGCTCTCTTGTTCAAATATAATAATGACACATTTGAAATACTTATTAATATTTTTGAACTCTCTAATTAACTATTTATATCATAATATAGTATTTTGATAATTACGTATGATGTTTAAGTAATTTAATGATCCACTTGCAAAATTAACTTGGGTTCACGGTTTGTGATTAATAATGTATCTCTATATGCACGGCTTCTTAAATTTCTAATACATATGAACAATTTGGAAATTGTGCCATCTTTTAAGACATTTCTTTGTAAATATCTAGTTTCAACATCATAGAGTGCAATGCCTACTAGGATTTTTTTGTTAGTTGAATTTTGTTTTTGTTTTTTAAATTATGTGTGTGGGGAAATAGACATGCATAACTTTAGGGTGGTAGCGTTTGAAATGTTAGGAGAACATAAACCATTTATGTACTACCTAACTTGTGGTTGAGATTTTGTTCAAAATTTTAAATCCTTTCACTTTGAGTTTAATGTGTTCACTATTGTTCACAAACCGGTTAATTAGAAAAATATAAAATTATAACTATAAAATTTATTTTTCTTTGTTGTTTCTTTGCTTTATGTGGAATTTCTTAATGAAAAAGTTCTCGATAATAACACATTGCAACAAAAAAATGTGGCTCGAGTCTAACCTCAACAAATAACTCTACTCCAACCCCACAACTTATTTCACCATACCATTTCTTGTCATGGTATGTTCATACTTACATATTCCAAATAAAATAGATAGTGAAACATTTAATTGTTTGTCTTAAATATTACAAATAAAATTTTGTGAATAGGTTAATTATAATGCGAAATCATATAAAGAATACTCGAGAAGTTTCATGCTTCGATGATCATCATAGTGGGAAGGTTTCTCCTTATATGTGGGAAGGTGAGTTTGGTCTACATTATATGTGGAACTCCGTTCTTGAGAGGTTTTTTTAAATGAGAGTCAATGAGTCATCACTACAATTCTTTGAGGTGATGACTCTCATAATATAATATGTTGAGGAATGCCTTGCATAATCTTATTTTTTTTACATGAAATTTTTTATTTTGTCTTGTTTTTTAAATTGTTTAAATGTGCACATGTCTATATATTACAGAGGGTGATAGAGAACCATGACATGTATAACTTTGGGGTGGTGGTATTGAAAATAATAAGAGAATGCAAGCCATCATTTGAACTACTTAACCTATAGTTGAGGGTTTTCTCAAAAGTTTAAATCTTTTTAATATGAGTGATCTCAAAATCATCCTATGAGTGATCTCAGTTAAGAATTATTGAACGAAGGTATTAGGACTCATGTGTTGGTGTGTGTCTACGTTATTTAGGCAACGAATTGATCAGATTGCAAATACACAGACACTTGAAATGGAAAATAATAGAGAAACACAGTAAGCAAATACAAGAACACAACAATTAATAAGGAGTTCACCCTATCCTCTAGGGCGACATCTCCGGTCCCGCTCTCAGTGGTGGCCTTCTTTTATTGTGTCTTAAAGCAGAGAATTACAATGAGGAGCTCAATGTGAGTCTCCTGAAACAGAATTGCTTGGCAAGGTGGTTCTTGGATTCCCCAAGCCACTATAGTGCACAGACTCTTTTCCTTACCAGCTCTTGACCTCTCTGGTCTTAAGGGGAGGAGCCCAATGTGGTGTTCAGTTCCCGACAGATCCTCTCAGGGACGGCTCGATGCTGCCTTATGCTGTAGGTCAGCTTGGCTCTTTGTCTCTTCTGCTCTTTGCTTCACTGTCTCTTCTCCGCTTTCTATATCTTCTTCCTTTTCTTCTCTTTTCCCGTCTTTTGTGTCTTCTGCTCTATATGTTCATGGCTTTAAAGCCAATCGGTCTCACGACTGTTTGATTCTCCTTCCACCTCCATCGGATCGTCTGTTTCTGCTCGCTTGGAGTTCCATGTCTCAACATTATCATCAAGCTCACAGGGAGTGGCCACTTGTCGTCCTACGAACTGCCCAACTCTTCCTCGTCGGTTCGATTCTTCGATTACATTGGGAATGACTCGTCCGCCACCTCAACAGTCAAATCGGACCTCAAATCCTTATAGATAGCGACTTAATCCCCTATCAAATCTGGTTCTTTCATCGGGCACGATCTCAGCGGTTAGATCTGGAGCCCCCAAATCCGACGCCATTCGCTCATTTCGCACGATTGACTTGCTCAACCGTTAGCGTGTGAAGAGCGGCGTTTTTCTCTCTCCTCTGCTTGCCACAGTCAGGCACTGAGTGGAATTGCTCCTTTTTCTCCAAATTTGCTTACCACCCAAGGGTGCCTCCGATAAATACCACCGATTTTGGAGTGCAGGTCCCGCCTTTGGCCTTTAGCCTTTTCCCCACGGTTTTCCTGGCTCCCATGCGATCAAGCACTTGGGGCCTCTCCTTCTCGAGGGGTTTTTCCCAGCGATGCGTGATTAGCGCTAACAAAAACTGCCTCCTTTTCCCGATCCGGGCTTCCTAGGGGCTAGTTTCGCCTCCTGCGCAGTCTCCATGGGCCTCGGTCAGTGCACTTTGACCAAGGTCCTCGTCGTTCCACGCTGGCTACCAACTGCCACTGTTCAGAGGTTTTTCTAATTGCTCCATGCTCTTTGAATTTAGAGTTTTGTCCTAATTTGATATAGTCATGGTTCTCTGATTTTTCTTCATGGATCCAATTCGGATCATGGCCTTCCCACTAAAAAGCTTTTGGACCACCAAAAGTTGGTTTTCAAGCATCGACTAAGTGAGGGTACTATTGTCTCATTGTCCAATCTCAATCCACTTTGCACTGCTCGACTTTGAACCCTTAAGCCCTACTCTGAGGTACTCAACATCTCCCATGTGCGTCGTCCTCACCTTCCTGTGCAGCACTGTGTCTTCCTGTATTTCATTAAGATATTCAGGTAGTAGGTCATCAATAGAAGGAAATTGACTCTGCTCTTTAGGATCCTCAATCATTGAAGGTTCAAACAATCTCAAGCAATCTGCATTTATGACTGAGTAGATGTGCATGTAAGCTAGTAGATCAAGGTGAAAAGCATTCTCACCAATCTTCTCAAGTATTTTTAAGGGTCCATACCTGATAGGCTTTAGCTTTTTACCTTCACCTTGCATCCTGTCCTTGCTGATATATAGCCATACTTGGTCACCAACTTGAAGACTACGCTCCATCCGATGCTTGTCATGCCTAGCCTTGTATTTGGCTTGGCTCTTTTCCAGCTGTTCCTGTACTACGTAGTGGATCTCCTGGATTTGTTCAATGAACCTAGTTGCCTTATCCACATCACTGTGTCCCTCAACTGTGGTATCTTTACCAAAAACAAAATCCAAAGGACACATTGGTGTGAAACCAAAACAGGTCTCAAAAGGAGATCTCTGTGTAGAAGAATGTTTTGATTTGTTGTAAGCATGCTGTACATAACATAAGTGTTCATCCTAAAGATTAGGATTTTTGCTGCAATATCCTTTGAGTAACTGGATCACTGTCTTGTTAACTACTTCTGTCTCGCCATCAGTTTGTGGATAAAAAGTTGCGCTATTATTCAGTTTGGTGTCCATTAGTTCCCACAGACTTGACCAAAACTTCCCCACAAATCGGGTGTCTCGATCAGATACAATGGAAGTGGGTAATCTGAAATGAACCTATACATGTTCAAAGAACAATTTTGCAGTTTGTACAGTTGTAATTTGTTTATTACAAGGTATCAAAATACACATTTTGTTGAACCTATCCACAACAACATACAAATAATCATGACCTTTCCTAGATTTAGGCAGTCCTCCAACAAAATCCATGGAAACACTTTCCCAAGGGTGAGAAGGAACT
>APFE030653331.1:54198-67144 GCA_000404065.3 Pinus taeda
CATCTTTATTTCTCACCAAAATGATTGGTGACCCACATGGTGATGTGCTAGGCCTGATGAACCCCTTCTCGAGCAACTCCTGCACCTACTTCTTGATTTCAGCATTCTCTAAAGCAGATAACCTTTTATACCTGTCGCTGCAATGGTTGTTTCTTCTCCTGAGTTTGACCCCAAATCTTTCTTAATAGTTGCAACAGTCTTCTTCTTCTTTCCCATGAACTTCTTAGGTCTCAGCTCTGGATGTAGAATCCAACAATTCTCATCATCATGCCCATCTTTTTTACATTGAGTGCATGAAGTTTTTCTTTTCTGTGCAGTGTTAGCCTTCCTTGCTTTCCACTTCTGCTTTCTTTTCTCCTTGCTCTTGCTTGCAGTGGGTTGGAATGGTCCCCGAAATTTTGGATTTCCATTCTTTCCTCTAGCTTCTAGATGAGTAGCTTGTACAAATACCCCATCTATACTAGTGGGATTAAACATGAGGATGGTATGCCTCATGTAGCTGTGTAGACCACCAATGTACTTCAAAAGAGTCTCTGGTGAGTCTAATGAGATTCCTAGAATCAATGCTCTATTTCTAAATTCTTGAGTGTACCCTTGCACACTTTGCCCTTTCAACTGCCGAAGAGTTTGCCAATTCATCATGGCTTGTTACATGTAGGCCAATGGATAGAACTGTTTTTTGATTGTAGAAACAAATTCACTCCAGAGAAAGATGCTCTTACCATGTCTTTTCATGTCATCTTTGGTTTTGCCTTCCAACCAAAACAACGCATTGCCTCCTAGGCGTAGGCTTGCCAGCTGAGTTTTGCTCTTGTTTGAATCGATGTTCTGTACTATGCAATAAACATCAATGTGTCTAATCCAATTGTCCAACTTTTCTACATTTAGCTCTCCATCATATATAGGCAAATCAAATTTAACATCTAGTTTGATCAAAGATGCTTTCTTGTTATGCACAGGGCTATTAGGAGGTGTGAGAAAGCTTTCCTCTTTCCCTTTTCCTTTTGAGTGGTCATGGAAAGGTGATTCATCTTCTCCTTTGTCTTGTTTAGAGCCTCATGAATCTTCATCCTTATGCTTTCTAAAGTCCCTATTCGTTTCTTCTACCATGGACTTTATGGCTAGGAAACTTTCTATGAATTGAGGGTCTGGTTCCACAGAACCTTCCTCTGACATTGTCTTCCAAGGATAGACTCTCCCAATTTCAAGATTAGTTTCGACCAACTCTCCTTCTCCTAATTTGAGCTTTGATATAGTGAGCATTCAACAGCTAAACCAACATAATCTTGTCTAACCTTTACAGCCTAAAGCTCTAATACCACATGATTTGAAAATCACCCTATGAGTGATCTCAGTTAAGAATCACTGAATGAAGGTATTACAAACTCATGTGCTGGTGTGTGTCTATGTTATTTAGGCAACGGATCGATCAGATTGCAAATACACATACACTTGAAATGGAAAACAGCAGAGAAACACAGTAAGAAAATACAAGAACACAACAATTAATAAGGATTTCACCCTATCCTCTAGGGCTACATCTCTGGTCCAGCTCTTAGTGGTTGCCTTCTTTTATTGTGTCTTAAAGTAGAGAATTACAATGAGGAGCTCAATGTGAGTCTCCTGAAACAGAATTGCTTGGCAGGGTGGTTCTTGCATTCCCCAAGCCACTAGAGTGCACAGACTCTTTTCCTTACCAGCTCTTGACCTCTCTAGTCTTAAGGGGAGGAGCCCAATGTGGTGCTCAGTTCCTGACAGCTCCTCTCAGGGATGGCTTGATGCTGCCTTATGCTACAAGTCAACTCGGCTCTCTGTCTCTTTTGCTCTTTGCTTCACTGTCTCTTCTTCGCTTTCTCTATATTCTTCCTTTTCTTCACTTTTCCCGTCTTCTGTGTCTTCTGCTCTGTCTGTTCATGGCTTTAAAGACAATCGGTCTCACGAATGTTTGATTCCCCTTCCACCTCTATCAGATCGTCTATTGTTGCTCACTTAGAGTCCCCTGTCTCGGCGTCATCATCAGGCTCACAGGGAGTTGCTACTTGTCCTCTTACGAACTACCCAACACTTCCTCTTCGGTTCAAATCTTCGACTACGTCAGGAAATGCCTCGTCCACCACCTCAGCAGTCAAATCAGACCTCAAATCCTTATAGATCGCAGCTTAATCCCCTATCAAATCCGGTTCTTTCATCGAACACAATCTCAACCGTTAGATCTGGAGCCCCCATATCTGATGCCATTCGCTCATTTCACGTGATTGACTTGCTCAGCCATTAGCACGCAATGAGTGGCACTTTCTCTCTCCTCTGCCTACCACGCATCAGGCGTTGAGTGGAATCACTCCTTTATCGCCAAATCTGCTTACCACCCAAGGGTGCACCCGATAAATACCGCTGGTTTTGGAGTGTGGGTCCTGCCTTTAGCCTTTAGCCTTTCCGCACGGTTTTCCCTGCTCCCATGCAACCGAGCGCTCGAGGCCTCTCCTTCTTGAGGGGTTTTTCCCGGTGATGCGCATCAAAAAAATTGCCTCCTTTTCCTGATCTAGGCATCACCAGGCGCTAGTTTCACCTCTTGTATAGTCTCCATGGGCCTCAGTCAGCGCACTTTGACTGAGGTCCTCGTCGTTCCACGTTGGCTGCCAACTGCCACTATTCAGAGGTTTTTTTGATCGCTCCATGCTCTTTGAATTCGAAGTTTTGTCCTGATTTGATACAGTCATGGTTCTCTGATTTTTCTTCATGGATCTAATTCGGATCAATGAGTTAGATGTGTCCATTGCTATTGTAATCACCCCTCTCACATTTACCCACTTTCACCAACCTACCAAGGTAAACATAATCTGAGGGATACGATGACATGAATCAACCTCCTAAGTATAATTAAGGAAGTTGAATTGACAAACCAAATCTTTTCTAACCTTCCTAGGGAGCTACAGGACCCTTAAGAGCTAAAACATCACTATAGGTGCCAAAACCTTGAGTTAACTTGCCTCTTAGTGATTTGGACTCCCAGTTGCTTTCATAACAAAGCAAGCCAATGGATGTGACCCTCTAGTTGCATGGATAACCTTGCCTCCCATCGACTATAGTCTAGATTTCCCAGTTATGAGCATGCAACCTCGGAATCCGAGCCATGTTTTCAAGGCTAGTATCTAGACCTCTGCCTAGAAATTGATAGAACCCTCCATAATGATGAAAGAAATAAGGATAAACCATTAATGCAAAACTTAGTCAAGAACTTGACCTAACCAGGCCTAACCATGACTGATATTTGTCAAACACATAGTGAAAATGAAATCTACAAGTCATGAATGCATATCTAAACATAAGGGTTTGATACTTATCTAAGAATTATTAAGAAGGTATAATACCCTATAACAATGGTTGCAATAACATCTAATAGGTGAGGGATTCAATAAACATTCATTTACCAATCAAAACATGATAAGATCCATAACTGGAATTGATCATATAACCATAATAATAAAAATGGTTGAACAACCATCAAAGCCACATAATAACAAGTAAATTTAATCATAAAATATAAGAGGAAAATAACTCTTATTAACATATGAAAAATCCAACTAATTCGGGGACTTACATGTACCACCCAACCATAGATTTGGCCGAACCAAATCTTTCTTTCATCCAATTACCCCCATGCGATATTCCAACCATGAATGTAGGATCTCATGAGATAAACCAAGACATAAACAACCAATGGAATCCAAAGGTTAAATCACCTCCATCGTCACGCTATCGTGATATCACCTAAGCCGGTCCCGAGATCACAAAACACAAACTAATATTGTATGCCTTAGAATTCCTTCACCATTCCTTGAGGAATTTTCTTGTTTCCACCCACCTTTTGAGGGCTTCCCAGAGAAAACCATTTCCACCTGCAACCCTTGGGATTTTCTTGAGGTCACCTTACCCAAATCAAAAACCTTTCGGAAATCTAAAGCTCAACCAAGAATGAATCCCATCTTACCATGGCTATTCGTAAAGGATACATCGTCTGCATCTAATCAACCATCTCCCATGTAGCTTCATCGAGCCCAAAGTGCTTCCACTGCACTTTAACTTGCTTTGGTAAGTTTTGGAGCATGAGTTATTTCCACTACAAAATGCATTGAGTTTCCATATGGAATTATCCTTCTAGCTCCACCTGCAATACAAACCTGTCAATAACATGATCAACATTCTTCACATATATTTTAAGCAATGAAACATGGAAAACATCATGGAATTTCACTGTCAGAGGCAGTGCAATTATGTAGGTCACTAGTCTAATCCTCTCAAGGATCTCAAAAGGCCCACAATACCTAGGTGCCAACTTGGCACATGATTCAATCCTCATGGAGATATTCTTAGGCTTGATTCACAAGTACACCGGCTCCCCAACCTGAAGCTCCATAAATTCCCTGTGCTATTATGAAAAAATCTTTTGTCTATCCTGCACTACCTTTATATTCTTCTTGATAACCAACATTTCTTGTTGCATCTCTGCCAACATATCCAGTCCTATAAGTACCATGTTTACTAGATCACTCTGTCTGATGAGAGTATTACAACTCTACCCATATGGTGCTACAAATGGAATCATTCTTAGTGACCCCTGATATCTATTGTTGTAATCAATCTCCACCAGTGGAAGATACTCCTCCTGCCTCCTTTGATGGTGCATGAAATACATCATTAACATATCCTCCAATATCTTATTGAACCTCTTTGTCTATCCATATGTCTATGGATGATAAGTTGTACTGAAGGCCAACTCTGTACCCAAAAATAAAAACAAATCCTTCCAAAACCTGGAAGTGAACTTGACATCTCTATCTGATATGATCTTCGTAGGAATACCATGCAATCTTACTATCTCCTTGATGAATATCTAAGCTATATCACTAGCTGAATTAGTATTCTTCACTGGAATAAAGTGAGCTAACTTGCTCAACCTATAAACCACAACCATGATGGAATCATGATGCTTCAATGTCCTTAGAAAACCTCTAATATAATCTAATGAGCCCCAATATTTCAACAAGAATGATGTAACTCCCAAGGCTACCAACTTAAATTATCAACCTAGGGTTCGTACAAACATAAGAGTTGTCGACACTATATGTGCAACGTGAAATGTGTCCTTCTTTCATTGATATGATGCAATGAATTGAATATCATGAAATGAAACACTAACCTCATTGTAGAATGTAAAAGTTGCGTTGAAAAGGAAACCTAGTCTATGGAATGGAAATAATAGTGCTTGAAATAGAAACCCTAGATTAAGAATAAAGAAAGTAAACTAATCTAAAATGCATGAAGGAAAGAGAATGTAATAAATCAATGCATTCCAAAGATTTTATATTAATTGGCAGAGTTCATTATGTACTTCATTTGGAAATCAAGGAAATCATTATTGTGTTATCCAACTCATAAATATGTCCATTAACCCAAATTGTTGAGATGTGTTGCGGGGGTAAAAATGGAAATCATAAGTGGTATTTTATCTTCCTCAATCATGGATTTAGAGCCTAGGGGTCATTTTTAAATCCTAAGGGACAAAAAACAAGCTTTTGGAGTAGATATGGTTAAGTTTACATGTGCTACAAGAGTGCTATAGGAGGTGCTATAGGAGACCTTGTTTTGCTAGAGGAGTGAGATAACTTGCTGACTGCCAAAGTAAATCAAATGAAGACAATATGGAGATTTTTTTTTATCAATTAGGATATCCTAGGACTCCATCTGAAGTGGAATTACTCCAAAATATCGTTGTTAACATGTGCTAAAAAATAGCAAAACATTAATACTCTAAAAACCAGAAATTCAAGAACTAGTGAGCTAGTTAACCCACCAAATGCCTAACCTAATCAAGTGAAAATTCTATGGGGGTGAATTTTGTTATTAAATTGTATATTTTTATGACCGAATACAAGTGGAATCAACTCAAATGAATCTCACTAACACATTCTAAAAAATAGCAGAAAATTAATACTAATTTGCTACAAGGGACTTCCAGAAATTCTAGATTTGTGAACTTGTAGACCAATCCAAGTAGCTCAATGATGAATATGAATTCTCAAAGTTTTTATAAGGATGAAACATGTTTGTGACTTCATAAATAACCTGAAAAACAACTCCAATCATTTAACCAATATGACCTACAACAAAAGAAGCATGCATAATAAATGCATAAATAAGAGATTCAAGTGAAGAAGGCATTCAAAGAAAATAAAGGAATTGTACAAGAGGGATTTAAGGCTCCAGGGATGTCCAAGCCCAAGGAAAATCAAATTCTTATGAATTAATGGAAGCTTTCGAATATAAAATGACACCAAACTTCATTATCTGAATCAATCCAAGTACATCACTGCCAGAAATGAAAGCGAAGCTGCTAAATAACATGTTTTCTCCACATGAAGACTAAGAAATACATGCCTCTAGAGGAAAATTAGAAACGATACTTATAAAAAGTGATGAGAAAGCATTCTCCTTGAAAGGAGGCAGCTTTCCCCTCCAAAATCCCTCAAAAGGTGGATCTAGTTCCCAGTACTAGGAATTTGCATTAAATGACAGGGAACTTTCTCAATCATTGGAGCTCCATAATTTTTGCAATAATTTCATAATATCCTTTTAATTTATTATGTAATCTTGGTCCTCTTGTAGGAGGAAAAAAGTTCCTAGATTATCTCATCCTCCAAATATTTATAATCTGCCCAATATTCCCACAATATTCTACAAAAATAAATAATATTAGGCACGTAATAAGCAAGGATAGACCAAATTCCTAACGACCCATTAATAATATGAATGAAATATATGATGTGCAAGTAAGGGGGTCAAATACATGTTTTATGTGTCTATAAATAATCAAATGTGCCTAATAAAATAGACAATTATGGGGCTCATCAAAATCCATGGGAATGACCTCCCACTTGCACTCTGGAATCGAAATAGGTTCTAAGAGACCAGCAGGGTGCTTACACTCAAGTTTCGCCTACTGACTGTCCAAACATCTAGCAAAAAATGCCACCGCTTCCTTCTTCAAATACGATCAATAGTAGAACTTCTTCACATTTGTCATCGTCTTTTGATAGCTTGGGTGACCTCAATATGGCTTGACATGAAACTCCCTCAAGATAAGAATCTTGATTTCATTGTCATCCAACACATAGATCCCGTCCCTAAATCTCACCATGCCATCTTCCATGAAATGATAATCCACATCCTACTCACCTGTACCCTGCTTCTGTAACCTGTTCCTAAGGCTCCTTGTACCTGTCATCCTATTGTCTTGCTTGTAAGATCGAACCCTATAAATATGTCCCATAAGCACTCACAACTGCAACATGTTTACCTACACTCTCCTACTAAGAGCATATGAAACCATGTTCTCCTTTCCTTTAATGTATTTGATCTCAAAGTCAAAATCACTGAGGGTAGCCAACCTAGCTTGAATGACATTACAATTAGGTTGGTCAAATAGATACCTTAGTCCACTATGGTCACTCATCAAATTAAATCTCCTACCAAGAAGATAATTCCTCCACATATTCAAGGCATGAATAATAGTTTCCAACTCAAGATAATGAGTCACATAGTTCTGTTCATGCTTTTAGTTTCCTTGACTTGTAGCACACTGCATATCCCTCCTACATCAATACTCCACCAAGCACTCTCTTGCAATCATTTGTACACACCACGAACTCTTTATATGGATCTGTAATGTTTAAAACTAGAGAATTTGTAAGCAATTGTTTCAAATACTTAAAACAAGCTACACATTCCTTTGTCCATTCAAATTTCTTTCCTTTCCTATATAATTATGTAATAAGATATGAAATCTGTGAGAAGTTATTTATAAACCATCTGTAGTAACCTACTAGCCCAATGAATGATCTGACCTCATCCACATATCTAGGATCTTCTCATTCCCTGATAGCTCTAATCTTTTCTGGATCCACTATTATTCCATCCTTGGAAACAACATGTCCCAAGTAATGTGCCTATGTCTGGAATAAGTTTATTTTACTAATCTTTGCATACAACTGGTGCTCTCTTAGCAATATCAACATTGCTACTAAGTGTTTGGAATGTTTTTCCTCATTCTTAGAATATATCAATGTATCATTAATTAATACAATCACAAAGTTGTCCAAATAAGGACGCAAAACACTATTCATCAAGCACATGAAAGTAACTGGAGAATTAGTCAAACCAAAAGGAACCATAAAAAACTCAAAATTCCCATACCTGCTCTTGAATGCACTCTTGTAGATATCCTCTTCTTTGATGTGTACCTGATGATATCTTGATCTCAAATACATCTTTGAGAACACTTATGCACGCTTCAACTATTTAAACAAGTCACCGATCCTTGGAAATGGATATATATTCTTGATTTTCACCTTTTTCAACTACATGTAATCAATGCACAATATAAGAGTACCATCCCTCTTCTTTGCGAACAATACTAGTGCACCCTAAGGGGATACACTTGGCCTAAGGTATCCATTGTCAAGCATTTCCTTCAACTACAAGTTCAATTCCACTAACTTTGGAGTGCTAATCCTGTAAGGTTCCTTTAATGCTAGTGCTACTCCTGGTACCAACTCAATAGAAAATTTCACTTCCCGATGGGTAGGTAACTATAAAATCTCTACTAGAAATACATACTAAAACTACTGCAAGAAAGGGTACCTCTTGAGGACTTCCACATCCTCAACATCCTTACCCATGTCACTGAAAACATGGACTGCAAACAATACACACCCCTTCCCGTGACTATGTTTTTCCTACATAGTTGTAACCATTCTAACTTATGTAGGCTTCTTCTTTCCTTGCAAGATTCTCTTTTCCCCATTAACATCTAGACACTCAATAGCCTTGTAATGAAGATCCACCTTAGTCATATGAAGATACAACCAATCCATACCCATAAGCATACTATATGATCCCAATGGAAGCACATTTATATGTGTCGATGTAGGCATGTCGTTCATCTCAAATGCACAATATCTTACCCAATGATGAACTATCTTGTTAGTACTTGTAGCCAACTGCACTAACCAAGGCTCTGCATGCACTTCTTTCCTCAAACAAAAATTATCCATCAGGCCAGGATTAACATAACTATAATTGGATCCAGGGTCAATCAAAATAGAACAACTCGATCACAAATCTTACCTTCCATCTCAATAATGGATTCATGGTGATCTACATGCTTGTTATCCACAACTGCATAAATTCGAGGAATACTATGGTCAACATCCCCAATATTCTGCACCTCCTGAGCACCATAGATCTAAGGCCTACCACCCTAGTACAATGGGAAATCATTCTTGCAATGATATTTTCCATAAATCCAACACTGCAATGATCCCCTACCATCACCTCTATTCTACTTCTCTCCAAGCTGCGGCCCATGTCCCTTCTCAATTTCATTATTCCTCTGGTAAGGAGGAACATTTTCTTTCTCACCTGCATCCTAAGGTCTTCCTTGCTTCAGTGGCTACTTCCATTTATCTTTATCATTCCCCTTCAAATCATTCTTAGGCTTAGCTTTACGATTTGATTGCTCATAATAATGCTTCAGTTTCTTCATGGATTCCTCTTGCGACTAAGGCTCATCAAACTCAATTTGGTATCTATATGCTATTGAAAACCCATTAATGAATCTTTGAATCTTTTCTTTCTCATCCTTTAGGTAAGGCACATGCCTCAAAAACTCTAGGAACCTACAATTATACTCATCATCTATCATGGAACCCATATGAAACTCATAAAACTCCTTAGCTATGTCTTTCTAATTTCTCTTAGATAGGTACTTGTTCTTGAAGAGTCTCTCAAACTCATCCCAAATCAACTCTTCTTCTCGAATGCCTTTGGAATTCTTCACATCTTCCCACCAGATATTTGATTTCCATTTAAGACTAAAGGAAGCTATTTTGGCTTTCATGTTCTATGAAGAGTTATGAAATCTAAAGAATTTGTTCATCCCAAGCAACCATGCCTCTGGATCTTTTGACTTCTTCATCTCTCCATCAAATGTAGGAGGCTTTACTTTCTTGAAATCCTCATACAAGTACTCATTACTCCTATAAGGATGATGGTGGTGATCATGTCTCTTGAATGAGGAACTACAGTGAAACCCATACATACTAGTCCTCCTATCAAGTGTACCCAATTATATACCACCTCTAACTGTGTCCCCTCTATCTGATATATATCTTGATTGAGACCTGCTACCATATGTGTTATGTGGAATTTTGCATCTACGAATAAACACAATTTCCCTAGGTGGGTAGCTACACCTAGAACAACATATTTAAAGCGCTTAACCTTTTTCTATAGAAGATAAATAAGACAAGGGACCTACTTGTTATCTTTCGCTTCCCTTTGTCTCCTTTATTTGGCTTCCGTTACTCCTTCTCAAACTTAATCCGCTCGACAAGTACCTGCAATCATAAACAGAGGACAAAAACCAATCAAAGCAAGAGATCTGTCTACTATAAGAAAATGGAATTGAAAGAATTTACACATATAATCATCATACATAAAGACAAGAATAGGGGAAAGGGTGTAAATGACTTTATTAATTAGAAGGAAGAATTACAACCATGAAGTCCAATCCATTGTCACTATTCCAGTTTGGGTTCCAACCAACATCACATCAAAAGCACAACACTCTGACAACATAAAAATACTTACAATCTCAAACCTCACACCAATAACACCTCCTTACAAATTCTCAAATTACAACCTTTGATCACTTAGATGAGTGCTCAATTTATAGGAAAATGATGGTGGTTTGGTCATAAATAAGGGTATTGAATGGCCTTCCAAACTTAGAGTAAGTTTCCATGGAGGAAGGGATGAGAGGATAGGAGGTTACTTAGCTCATTCCCTATCCAATTTCGAGCAAATAAGAGATGATAAGTGTGAGAATCTTGTATATGGCTCTAGAAGATAAGAATATTCCTAGAACCCTATGATGATTTCACTCAATCTCACCCATTGCAGGTCAAAGTGGGCCTAGGTGCTCTCGAAAGCACCCTGACATGGGCCTACCTGCACTGAAGCACACTTACTCCTGACCAAGGCTACATTGGTCCCTCAAGGAGGTATTTCTGGAGGGCTTCAGGCCAAGAAACTCTTAGGGAAGGAGGCATTCAAAGTGTTGACTTGTCTAGGGCATGTAACAACTAAATTAGGGTTTGATGAGCCCCAAAAGTACTGATATGAATGATGGGAGTGATGTGCCCAAATGGATCTATAACAGCTTCCACCTAAAGCATGAAGTCGAAAATGTTAATGTCGAGTAATATGATTTATGATGTGATAAGGAGGTTCCAAAGTGGATGGTGACCTACATCGATTACAATGCATAATATCATGATACTTTGATTTTTTATCATGAATTGTTGAGGGAATGCATACCCATGCTCAGCATATAAACTTTCATTATAAGTACATAGATAGTCGTCTACAAATATAGACCCATGATAGGATGACCATCAATATAAAGCCATTGTACGTATGATTTGGCACATTTCCTAAAATCGCAGCCCAGATGGATGAAACTAGATTCAGGGTCTTCTATCTCATTCAATTGTTTGCTCAAGTACGAGTCTAACCATGCAAATATGTGATCTGAATTTGAACCTGGGAAGACAACGTCTCTTACCAGCCAATGATGTAAGTCATTAACAAATGCAAGAGAAATCACCGATAATGATAATGATCCTCAAGGTACTGCAGTACATTCTGCATGGTGTGAATGGAGTTTTTGATGTCGAACACCATACAAAGTCTTTCGGTAGAAGGTCAGTGATGTCAACCTATCACCAGAAGCGAGAAACCTGTCATTGATGTATGCAAGCCTCAAGGTATTGGAAGGGTGTTTCTAAGTCAACTTATTGGATAATGTGCTGATGTCAATAAGAAGCAACTCATCACAAGAGGGCCTTGATGTATCCTGTTATAGCTCCAAATCTCACTATTATGGTTTGTGATGCTGCACTCATGGCCTAGGGCAACCCCTCCTTCCAGACCTCGTCCCAAATTTAAAAAACAGTGTTTTATTCCCTGTACGCAACATTTCCCTGAGTTAAACGCATGTATACATGGGTCCATATATACCCAACCCACGTATATGTATTAAAACACTTTAAAAAATATAAAACTCCTTATTTTCGGGCAGAGATCGTGGGTTTTACTTACTGATCACCTGTTAGTGCTCGTGGCCCCAACTGTTCCCAACCAATTCCTAACTAAAAAACTACTTTGGGATTGGTATAAAAAGACATCAAAGGGAAGGCCTAAGGGAGGAGAGAAGAGAGAGAAAGGTTATTATACTGAGATTTCCCCCCTGACCAGATCTGAAGACCCTTGTGCCTTCTGCACTCCCCCCATTTGTACAGGAAACCCTTGTTTCCTTGTGATTTGATGTTCATCCACTAGTTATGGCAACATGGAGTGAGTCTTGGAAGGAGATATGATAGAGGCTTGAGGCGGGACGGATCCGGAAGGAAGCTTTGCTTGGAGCCTGCAAAAGGTTACTCAAGTGATATTACTCGTTTTGTACATTCTATTTGTCTATAATAAAGAAACACGTCTTGGTTCCCGATATGCTTCTTCTTTATGTTTACGATGTTCATGGTTGAATTTTATGTATGAATGGTTGTTTAAAGTTCATAACTAACTTCCTTCTTTTATAACATAAAGATGATTTTTGTATAAGTCTTTGTCCATATTGTCATGCGGAAAGAGTTAATCATGCGGACAAAACCAACCTCCCTAGAAGCCTAAGACTTTCTAGTGACAATCAAGATAATTAAGAGCAATCCTTCTCTAAACATGCATTTACCATACAAGAAATCAAGTGTTTTAGATCCTACCTGTAGTCCAACGCTGTTGTAGTAGTCCAGCCTCGTCGATCTGGATGAGC
>APFE030653334.1:11978-48290 GCA_000404065.3 Pinus taeda
ATAGGAGCTTGGAGGGCAGAGGAGAAGGCTTGTGAGAAGCCAGGATTTCCAGTGAGCATCTGTGAGGATTGTACTGAGAGCTGGCTAGCTGTGAGAGCTAAGGCTTTGTATAATTCCTAAGTATTTCCACCTTGTATGATAATACAAATAGTGGGGTTTTTAGCTGAGTTTTTCCCCAAAGTATTTTCATGTGTATTGTGCATTGATTCTTCTTCTTCTAGTTATATGTGTTCAACTCGATCTTGCTCGACCTTTAAGAATTCGTAAATTGATAGTAGAAGTAGGTTATAGTATTTTTCTTTGGTTATATTTCATTATCGGGTTAATCTACAGTCATATTTTCTACATAAGTCTCAGAGCGAGATTTGTAGAATTTCTACATATAGATCATGCATGCAATTAGGAAGAGGACCTAGATTGGATTACATAGTTTCGGAAGCATGAATTCCTCATTAAATAGAGGCTATTCCTCTTGGGAATTTCACAAAGAAATAGGGGCTTGGAGAGCTGCAAAATAGGCTAAGGATTTGGATTGAGCTAGCTTGTGAGCTAACAGTTGATTATACTTTTGCAGGGATTGCTTTTGCGAGAAGAAGCATTGTATTTTCATCTTGGATTTATCATTAATGCAATTTATATAGTAGGGGTTTCAAGTTGTGGATTTCCCTGGATACATCTTGTGTTATATTCCATTGATTATCTTCCTCTTGTCAATTACTATTTTCATTGATCTCTATGGGCTTCCACTGTAAAGAGTAGAGTAGATTCTTGTCTTGTGTTTTAGGAAACTACATGAGCTATGAATATGCATTTCTTTACTGCCTCCATCTCAACCTCAAACACAATTTCCTTACCAAAATCCACCTAAGAAACCTCAAATGCCTACTCAACCCAATCTGAACCTGAACAATAAGCATGCACAATAGGTTTACAATGAGGAGACATCCTTTCCTACTTATGCTATGGAAATTCAAGAGATCAACCTTCAGTTTGGGAAGGTGCTCCCAGATAATCACCCACCTTCTCAACCAAGAGAGATTGAAGAGGAGAAGGAAGAAATGCCCCTCAAGCCAATACACCTTATCGTGAAAGGTTGGTCCACCCTAATGAGCACACCCTAGAAGAGGTTCAACATTTGGTAGAATTGAAGAAATTGTGTGTCAAGATATCCTTTCTCCAGGCCATCAAATATGTTCCCATTTACAACAAGTTGATTAAGGAGAAATGTTTCAAACTTCTTGGGACAAGAAGAAGAGATACCCCCAATATCAATGTTGTTGGACAACTATCTGATCTAATACTTGGGAGGGTGATCTCCCGAAATCAGTTGGATCCT
This sequence comes from Pinus taeda, assembly GCA_000404065.3. Classification (NCBI taxonomy): domain Eukaryota; kingdom Viridiplantae; phylum Streptophyta; class Pinopsida; order Pinales; family Pinaceae; genus Pinus; species Pinus taeda. Next base: position 13,315 of record APFE030653334.1, read on the forward strand.
AGTAGCCCAGTAGTGTATGTGTACTTCAATGGAATTATGTTCTCTAATACTTTTATCAACCTTGCGGCTATAATCAATGTGATGACCTTGGAAACCATGCTAAATCTCAATCTCCAAGGGGCCTAAAGGAAGACCACTACAGTGTTTCAACTTACAGATAGATCCATAATAGATCTTGAGGGAATTATTGAGGATGTCATGGTCTCCATTGACTCTTGGGAGTACCCCAATGATTTGTAACAACCCTGGTGAAAATTTCATGTAATAAAAGTTAATAAAGGCAAAATAAGACGATGATTAAGGGACACTTATTCTAGGCTAAATGTTGGGCAGAGATATCCTATTGGGTATCACTGGATGTGTTTACGACTAAAGGAAATTGGCAAAGGAAAAGGAATTAAAAGGAATTTTTGGCACATTTATTTATGAAAATAAAGGAAAATAAGAGAAAAGTAAGGTGAAAGGTAACAGGTTGCTTGTGATTATTAAAATGAAGGAAAATAATGGAAAATGAAGAAAATAGAGGCATAATTGATAAAAAAGGCTTTTGAGGATCAGTTTGTAACCTTTTTCCAGTTCAGTTTTGGATCTCTCTCATTATTCTCTCTTTCTCTCTCTCACTTTTGGACACTTAGAGTTTTCTTGGAGCACTCTAGCTTTGGACAAGGAAGGAAAAGCAAGCAAAAGGGAAGGAAGGAAAGCAAGGAGAAAGAAAGGAAGAGTAGGATCAAACAACTTTAGCAGGAATACTAGCAGGTAACATATTACATGTGTGATTTCCTAGATGGTTTTGACATGTATGGATTTTCATGTTGGTGTATGGTTGGAGAAGATCATCGAAGAGGAACAACGCAAGGAAATAGGAGCTTGGAGGGCAGAGGAGAAGGCTTGTGAGAAGCCAGGATTTCCAGTGAGCATCTGTGAGGATTGTACTGAGAGCTGGCTAGCTGTGAGAGCTAAGGCTTTGTATAATTCCTATGTATTTCCACCTTGTATGATAATACAAATAGTGGGGTTTTTAGCTGAGTTTTTCCCCAAAGTATGTTCATGTGTATTGTGCATTGGTTCTTCTTCTTCTGGTTATATGTGTTTAGCTCGATCTTGATCGATCTTTAAGAATTCGTAAATTGATCGTAGAAGTAGGTTATAGTATTTTTCTTTGGTTATATTTCATTATCGGGTTAATCTACAGTCATATTTTCTACATAAGTCTCAGAGCGAGATTTGTAGAATTTCTACATATAGATCATGCATGCAATTGGGAAGAGGACCTAGATTGGATTACATAGTTTCAGAAGCATGAATTCCTCATTAAATAGAGGCTATTCCTCTTGGGAATTTCACAAAGAAATAGGGGCTTGGAGAGCTGCAAAATAGGCTAAGGATTTGGATTGAGCTAGCTTGTGAGCTAACAATTGATTATACTTTTGCAGGGATTGTTCTTGCGAGAAGAAGCATTGTATTTTCATCTTGGATTTATCATTAATGAAATATATATAGTAGGGGTTTTAAGCTGTGGATTTCCCTGGATACATCTTATGTTATGTTCCATTTATTATCTTCCTCTCTTCGATTACTATTTTCATTGATCTCTATGGGCTTCCACTGTAAAGAGTAGAGTAGATTCTTGTCTTGTGTTTTAGGAAACTACATGAGCTATGAATATACATTTCTTTACTGCCTCCATCTCAACCTCAAACACAATTTCCTTACCAAAATCCATCTAAGAAAACTCAAATGCCTACTCAACCCAATCTGAACCCGAACAATAAGGATGCACAATAGGTTTACAATGAGGAGACATCCTTTCCTACTTATGCTATGGAAATTCAAGAGATCAACCTTCAGTTTGGGAAGGTGCTCCCAGATAATCACCCACCTTCTCCACCAGGAGAGATTCAAGAGGAGAAGGAAGAAATGCCTCTCAAGCCAATACACCTTATCCTGAAAGGTTGGTCCACCCTAATGAACACACCCTAGAAGAGGTTCAACATTTGGTAGAATTGAAGAAATTGTGTGTCAAGATATCCTTTCTCCAGGCCATTAAATATGTTCCCATTTACAACAAGCTGATTAAGGAGAAATGTTTCAAACTTCTTGGGACAAGAAGAAGAGATACCCCCACTATCAATGTTGTTGGACAACTATCTGATCTAATACTTGGGAGGGTGATCTCCCGAAATCACTTGGATCCTAGTAGCCTAGTAGTGTATGTGTACTTCAATGGAATTATGTTCTCTAATACTTTTATCAACCTTGCGGCTATAATCAATGTGATGACCTTGGAAGCCATGTTAAATCTCAATCTCCAAGGGGCCTAAAGGAAGACCACTATAGTGTTTCAACTTACAGATAGATCCATAATAGCTCTTGAGGGAATTATTGAGGATGTCATGGTCTCCATTGACTCTTGGGAGTACCCCAATGATTTGTAACAACCCTGGTGAAAATTTCATGTAATAAAAGTTAATAAAGGAAAAATAAGACGATGATTAAGGGACACTTATTCCAGGCTAAATGTTGGGCAGAGATATCCTAGTGGGTATCACTGGATGTGTTTACGACTAAAGGAAATTGGCAAAGGAAAAGGAATTAAAAGGAATTTTTGGCACATTTATTTATGAAAATAAAGGAAAATAAGAGAAAAGTAAGGTGAAAGGTCATAGGTTGCCTGTGATTATTAAAATGAAGGAAAATAATGGAAAATGAAGAAAATAGAGGCCTAATTGATAAAAAAGGCTTCTAAGGATCATTTTGTAACATTTTGCCAATTCAGTTTTGGATCTCTCTCATTATTCTCTCTTTCTCTCTATCACTTTTGGACACTTAGAGTTTTCTTGGAGCACTCTAGCTTTGGACAAGGAAGGAAAAGCAAGCAAATGGGAAGGAAGGAAAGCAAGGAGAAAGAAAGGAAGAGTAGGATCAAACAACTTTAGCAGGAATACTAGCAGGTAACATATTACATGTGTGATTTCCTAGTTGGTTTTGACATGTATGGATTTTCATGTTGGTGTATGGTTCTATTGTTGCCAGTGGCATGGTTTTTCCGGATGCCATGGTGTGTTGGGATGTTGATATCGGTTTTGAGCTTTGGAATTACCGGATGGATTTCAAAATCCAGGGTGGAGGTGGTCTCAAGGTTCATTCCAAAAGGCCTAGGAATCCCTTGATCAGTTTTGGTTGGATACATGGTAAATATTGAGGGAGGTGTCATATTTAAGGGCCTAGTGATTCGAGATTAGATTGTGGCAAAGCCTACGAGACAAAGAGATGGAAAATTCCTCAAGGATAATGATGGATTCTAGATGGCATTCCAAGTTCAGTTCGGTTTTGTGATTGAAGCACTACTTTTGGTGTGATCACGATATTGTGAGGGTGGAAGTGGTTTAACTTCTAGATTCCCTTGGTTGTTTTTGGATTGGTTTATCCATGAGATCCCACATTCATGCTTGTATTATGGCATGGGGGTGATTGGGTTAAAGAAAAATTTGGTTCATCCATGTCTACAGTCAGGTGGTACGTGGAAGTCTTGAACCTGGTCAAATTTTCCTATATTTAATAGAATATGAGTTCTCTTACATTTTTACTAATTAATATGTGGATTTAATGGCTATCTCATTGTCATTTTCATGGTTTAATGTTGGTTATAAGCATGGTTATATGATTTGTTATTGTCATATTTATTTCATGTAGTTACTCGTAAATGAAATGATAATGGATGAAAGACCTAAAAAATGTCATAACAGCTCAATGGAGATGGTGGTGATCCTTCTTGTCATGTCTCATGAGATTTTTCAGTCATTCATGCTCTGTCTTGTATCCTAGACCTGTAGATTGTATTGATGCCAAGTGTTTTACAAAATGTTAGTCCTGGTTGGGGAGGGTCAGGCCTAGTTTTGGAGTTAGCTTTTGTATTAGTCTTGTCATCATGTCTTTAATGGATTTCAGAAGTTATACCAAGTTCTGGGTAATGGCTAGAATTCCAGGCTTGAAAAGTGCCTTAAGTCCCAACTCTGGCACATGTTTGTTGGAAATAGTCCTTGGACACAGGCATGCAGGCTTATGGGAGCATCTAGAGCTCTCTAGACATTGGCATGGGAGTGTCTAGAGGTTTAATAACTTAAAAACACAGTGGGACCCAGGGGCATGATACCTATGTGGTTGGGATGACTATTGGGAGTGTTTTTGTTGACGTGGAAGGTATACTTGATAGGTTTTCATCGATTGCACTTCCTTAAGGATACCTAGGAGGTTGAATCATATCATAATAGCCTCTCGTATCATGTTTACCCCAGTTGGCTTGTTACTTGGGTAGATATGGGAGGAGGGTGTTACAGAGTGGTATCAGAGCATTGCTCAACCCTTGGATTGGATGGGTCGTGTGTTGGTTATGCATTAATCTCGGTTTCACATGTGTTAATAATCCTTGTGGTCTATGTGCTTGTTACATATGCATAATGTCGGTCATGGTTGTAGTGACGTCGTAATGTGAAGGAAGATGTTGTCATGTGAAGTTTTTCATCATGGGTGTATGATTGGTTAGATGTTGTTTATGCTTGCGTACTATCAATGTACAGTGACATGGTTGTTGTTGTCATGCATGAGGTTATGGTATGTGTAGTTGATATGGTCATGCATTATTGACTAGCCTCTAGTGAGAATGATGGATATATGGTTACATGATTATGTGTTACATTTCTATATGTTGTCATGATTATATTGTACATGTATCAAGCCAACTTGTTGATCTTGCAGAAAAGGTATCCTCCCCGAAGCATACTAAGGTACGTTGATTTATTGTGACTTGGTTTAGCTGACATAGTATGCTTTATAGGAAAGAGATCAAAATGGCTAGTAAGATGGTAGACTAAAAAGACTCTCCCTATGAATCAAATGAGAATCGTGGTGTTGGATACTCCATTGATTTAGTAGATATGTTGAGAACATTGATGGAAGAAATAAGGAGTTGTAAGGAGGACAATGATAAAATCATGCAAGCACAAGAGAAACAAGTAGAGGTTAATGCAACACTCTTTCAAAGTTTGTTAGAGTTGCAGCAAGAGGGACCACTTCGGATCAACCATAAGTAGGAGGATAGAACTAATGGGACATATAGAAGCATGCCTTATGGTGGTCATAAGTCAGATAGAGGTCATACGATCATAGATGGAAGGTACTTGGATACTCCATATAGGAGGGGTGATAAACACAAGTATTATTCTAGTTTTGGTTCTGACATGCATCATGATCATCATTGTTATCATCCTTATAGGAGGAGTGATAGGGAATACTTGCCAGATGAATTTAATAAAGAAAAGCCAACTACCTTTGATGGAGAGATGAATAAATCACATGATGCAGAAGCATGGTTGCTTAGTATGAGGAGGTTCCTTAGATTGCATGATTATTCATAAAACATGAAAGCAAGGATAACCACCTTCAGTCTTAAAGGTAAAGCAAATATTTGGTGGGAAGATGCGAATAATGTCAAAGGTATTATGAGTATGACTTGACCTGGCATGAGTTTGAGAGGCTCTTCAAGAAGAAGTATTTGTCGGAAAGGTACTATGATGACAAAGCTAAGGAGTTTTATGAGTTGCGAATGGGTCCCATGACAGATGACGAGTACACTAGCAGGCTCTTAGAGTTGTTGAGATATGTGCCTTTCCTCAAGGAGGAGAAGGCCAAGGTTCATAGATTCATCAGTGGAATGCCAGTAGCATACATAGACCAGATTGAGTTTGATGATCCTAGATCGTTGGAGGAGGCCATCTGAAATCTGAATCATTGTTATGAGTAGTCAAAGCTAAAATTTGAACCTAAGTATGACTTGAAAGGAAATGATAAATATAAAGGAAATTGGCCACCAAAGGGAGCAAGAGCTCAAGATGTGATTGAGAAAGAAAATTTAGTCCTTTACAAGAAGTTAAATATAACTGAGAAGGGACATGGATAGTAGTAGACTAGAGGCAATGGTATAGCACCATTGCAGTGTTGGATATGTGGCAAGGATCATCGTAAGAGAGATTGTCTGTAGTATCAGGGTGATAGACCCCATATCTTTAATGCACATGAGGCACATATAGTTGGTTATGTTGGTCATAACATTCCTCGGATCTATGCAACTATGGAGAACAAGCAGGTGGATCATCAGGAATCTATCATTGAGATGGATAGTAAGATTTATGATCAAGTTGTTCCTATTTTGATTGATCTTAGATCTAACTATAGTTATGTTAAACCTGACCCTGTGGATAGGTGTGGTTTGAGAAAAGAACTGTATGCAGAACCTTGGTTGGTACAGTTGGCTACAGGTACAAAGAAGAGAGTTCACCATTGGGAGAGATCTTATGCATTTGAGTTAAATGGTATGCCTACAACAACATATTTGAATGTACTACCATTGGATCATATAATATGTTGTTGGGTATGGATTGGCTGTACCTTCACAGGGCCAAAGTGGATTTATTTGACAAGGCCATTGACTGTGTGAATGATAGTGGGGAAAAGAGAATTTTGCAGGGAAAGAAGAAACCTACATCAGTGAGGATGGATACCACTATGCATGTAAAGTATAGTTACATAAAAGGTTGTGTGATGTTTGCGGTGCATATCTCTAGTGACAAGGGCAAAGATGTTCAGGATGCAAAAATATTCAAGAGGTACCCTATACTACAACAGTATCAAGATGTGTTTCTAGTAGAGATTGTAGAGTTACCTCCTCACAAGGAAGTAGATTTCTCTATTGAGTTGGTGCCAAGGGTAGCACGAGCATCAAATGTGCCTTATAGAATGAGCACTTCGTAGCTAGTAGAGTTGAAATTATAGTTAAAGGAGATGATTGACAATGGGATACATTAGGCCAAGTGTATCACCTTGGGGTGCTACAATGTTGTTTGTAAATAATAAATATGGTACTCTCATATTGTGCATTGATTACAAGCAGTTAATCAAGGTAACGATCAAGAACAAGTATCGATTGCCAAGGATTGATGATTTTTTTAATTAGTTGAAGGGAGTAGCAGTGTTCTTTAATATCGACTTGAGATCAGAAAACCATTAGGTACACATCAAGGAAGAGGATATCTACAAGACTGCATTCAGGATCAGTTATGGGCGTGATGAGTTTGTTATAGTCCCATTTGGTTTGAATAATGCTCCAACTACATAAATAGTTTGTTGCATCTTTATCTATACAAGTTTGTTACTGTATTTATTGATGACATATTGATATAGCCCAAGAATGAGGAAGAGCATGCTAAAAATTTAGAAGTAGTGTTGATATTTCTAAGAGAGAATCAGTTGTATGCTAATATTAGCAAGTGAAACTTCTTTAAGAGAATTGCATTACTTGGGCCATGTTGTTTCCAAGAAAGGTATAGTAATAGATTCAGAAAAGATAAGGGCCATTATGGAGTGAGAAGCTCTTAAGAATGTGGATGAGGTGAGATCATTCATGGGATTGGAAGGTTACTACAGGAGGTTCATCAGGAACATCTCACACAATGCATATCTTATCACATCATTGCAGAGGAAAGGTAAGAAGTTCGAATGGATAGAAGAATGCACAACTAGATTTGAGCAGCTCAAGCAGTTGTCGACACATGCACTAGTGTTAAAGATTGCAGATCTGGAAAAAGAATTTGTAGTGTTTACAGATTCTTGCAATAGAGGATTTGGTGGAGTCCTTATACAGAAAGGAAAGGTAGTGTGCTATGAGGTACGGAAATTGAAAGAGCATGAGAAAAACTATTCGACACATGATCTTGAGCTAGCAACGATCATACATGCCTTGAAGATGTGGAGGCACTATCTTCTTGGTAGGAGGTTTGTATTGATGAGCGATCACAGCGGGTTGATATATTTGTTTAAATAGCTGAATCTAAATGCTAGGTAAGATGGATGGTTGGATACCCTTAGTGAGTCTAACTTTGAGGTCAGATACATTAAGGGAGAGGAGAATTGGGTTGCAAATGCTCTTAGCAGGAAGGTACAGGTGAATCATATAGCAGCTATGAGATCTTATGGGAAAAATTTACAGTATATGATCTTGCAATCAGGACAACAAGATTAAAAATATATGGAGATTATGCGCAAGTTACAATAGAGTATAGGTGATCAGGATGTAGACTATCATCTCACAAAAGATGTTTTGGTGAGATTTAAGGACAATATCTTTGTGTCGAATTGTAGTGATCTCAAGAAGATTATCTTGAGGGAGTTTCATGTCATTCCATACTCGGGTCACCCGGAATATTAGAAGACGTTGATGGTGGTAAAGAAATTCTACTATTTATTGAATCTAAAGAAGGAAGTGGCAGAGTTCGTGGCTAGTGTTGGGATTGTCAGTGGGTGAAGGTAGAATGTAGGCATCTGGGTGCTCTACTACATGCTATTGCAATTCAGAATGGAAATGGGAGGTCATTTCCATGGATTTCATCATAGGTCTTCCGAGGACAATGAGACAACATGATTCTATTATGTTGTGGTTGACAAGCTAAACAAGATAGCTCACTTCATTCCAATGAAGACTACATATTTAGCTAGTGAGGTGGCACAGGTTTTCATTAGAGAGATAGTGAGATTACATGGTGTTACAAAGAATATTGTGTTGGACAGGGATGCAAATTTCAATTCCAAGTTTTGGAAGGATCTATTTGGAGGCTTAGGTACAAATTTGGCCTTCAGTACATCTTATCATCCATAGACAGATAGACAGACAGAGAGGGTCAATAGGATCTTGGAGGATATGATGAGGATGTGCATGATGCACCAATAGAGAAGATGGAAGGAGAACCTTCCATTGATTGAGTTCACATATAACAATGGTTATCATAAGTCGTTGAGCATGAGTCCTTTCAAGGCATTTTATGGGTAGAGTTGTAATACTCCCATCAATTGGAGTGATCCAGTGAAAAGGGTAGTTATTGGACTGGATATGTTGGCAGACATGGACTAGAAAATCAAGGTTATAAAGAAGAATCTAAAGGAAACATAGGATAGATAGAAGATTTATGTAGACCAGCAAAGGGAAGTCAAGGAATTTCAGGTTGGGGAGCATGTGTATTTGTGCATCAAGCCCAAGAAGAGCTCTTTGAGGATTGGATCATGTGCCAAGTTGGCACCATGGTATTACGGGCCTTTTGAGATCCTTGAGAGGATTGGACCAGTGGCCTATCAACTTACATTGCCTCCAACAATGAAATTCCATGATTTTTTCCATGTTTCATCCTTTATAAGGTATATAAAGGATGTTGATCATGTTATTGATTGGTCTGTATTGCAGGTGGAGCTAGAAGGAGAGTTGCAGCTGGAGCCTCAATTCATATTGCAGCACAAGCATATCATGCTTAGGAACAAAGCCATAGAGAAAGTTAAAGTGCAGTTGAAGCACTTTGGGCCTGAAGAAGCTACATGGGATATGGAAGATCAGATGCAGGCCATGTATCCTTCATTGTTTTCTGGTTGAGGCAAAGCAATTTTGGTTTGATGTTTGGTATATGTTTGGCATATGTTTTGTTGATGTTTTGGTAGATGTACATATCTATATGGATGTAATTACCACCATGAGCTAAGTTATAAAGCTCCAATAAGTAGTATGTTTGTTATCTTGTCATGTTGTCATGATGTTTTACTTTTGAGTAGGTCATTCATTGTAAATAATGTAATTACCTAAGTTATCAATCTCCATGGGAAGTATGTTTTATTTTTAGCATTTTTTCTGACATCTTGGTGTGGTTTAACACTAAGGGAAGTGTTCCCCAAAGGGGAGGGGTTTGTAACAACCCTGGTGAAAATTTCATAATAAAAGTTAATAAAGTAAAAATAAGACCATGGTTAAGGGACACTTATCCAAGCTGAATGTTGGGAAAATATAGCCTAGTGGGCATCACTAGAGGTGTTTATGGCTAAAGAAAATTGGCAAAGGCAAAGGAATTAAAAGGAAAAAAAGGCATTTTTGGCACATTTATTTATAAAAATAAAGGGAAATAGGAGAAAAGTTGTTATGCAATCAGTTCACAAAACAGAAGAATAGATAGATCAATGACTTCAAACTTAGCCTCTTCGAGGGGGCAACCTCCTTTACATTACACAAATGAACAATACAAATGACAAGACCTCCTTTCTATATAGGAGTCTAAAGGGTCACAATATAATCAACAACAACATAACAATAATAATGTAAGGGAACAACAATAACAATAAACCATGAAGAATTACATGGCATGCCATATATCAACGGAAACATCTTGACGAGTAGAATCCATATAGAATATCCTTGACTCAAAATGGAATGATTTTTCATGTCAAAATTCCCATGAAATATTGGGGTAGCCCCTGGTGCTTCTTGGGTTGACATCAATGAAAACCACTGATCAACAAATGAATCCTACAAATCAAATCAATAGAGATTTAACTAAGAAATAACAATTCCTTATATTCATAAAACTGGAGAATTACAACCATGTAGCCTTGATGTAGCAAGCCCTTTCTGCAATCTCCAACCCTCTCCCTTGCAATACACACCTTCCAACCTAAACTCAACAACATAAACCTACTTCCAACCATCCTCCCTCATACCATAGACCTGTAATGGATTTAGATGCCAAGGATGAGAAGTTATGGATCAATTATCTAAGGAATGAGATCCACTATTAGTGGGATAGAGGTACCACAAATGAAGGGGAGTTAATCCATGATTGGAGGAATCAACACTGAATAGAAACTTATTCAAATCTTGTTGGATAGGATAGATGCTACGAATAATGCTTCAAGTCATGTTCACAGGCCATATTGGAAGACAATGCATACTTTTGTGTAGATAATAATGGTCTTCCTTGCGTACGTGCAAGAAATGATTAAGAAACTGCGAACATAGCCAATATTAGGGTTTTGTACGACAGGATTCAGAAATTCCACTTTCTTTGGGTTAATTTAGTTTCAAAATTTGTAGGGGAATGCTTTGGGACACATTTGTGCATAGAGAAAGATCCAAACCGATGTTCATTGGCCTAATGCTCAAAATAATGTATAAAAAATAAATAATAACATAAAAAATATAAGAGAGTTGTAGACATAAAGATGTAAGGAAAATAAGTTGATTTTATTAAATAAGTTAATAGTCAAAATATTAACAACAGGTTTTTGCAAAGACATTTGACTAGTTCAAAACTCGAACTACTACGATGTCTAGACTCATATACAACAATCAATGAAATCCAATGAGAGTGGCAACACATTGATCCTTCAGGCAAACTATGAAATTGGGAAGCTTGCAATCTACATAAAGATCATTGTTAGCACTCATAATTAAGAAACCAAACCTTCATAATAACATGTAAATGATTAGAAAGAACTCAAGGGACCTTCACAAATCCTTGAGTAGTTGAGGCAAGTCACCCTAATTGATCTATCCTTTAGAGATAAAATTGTTGTCATTGTTACCAGGCATCTCTGATATAAAACCTAGGAGAGTTTCTGGGTAATCTTCAATATTGTTCTCTAAACTATTGGAATAAATGATGGTTTGGATCAAGCTAGATAAACATTTCAACTATGTTTTAACTCAAGACATGCATGAACACCCTCAACTTACAAGGAATTAGACCACTAATGCTCAATAGTTTGTTGATTCAATGAATGGATGGAGAATACTGACCATACCAGCAAATGCATACATAAACACAAATTAATGGCTAGCTATAGGCAGCGAAGAAGCTTGTAAATCTAATTTATCAAAGAAAAGATAAGATGACAATTATTTGGCCTTAGACATAAAAGAAAACATGAACAAACTATTCAAGTGCAAGCTTAGAACAGAAGAGAAATGGACATTGAACATATAACAACAAAAGAAGCTTGTATTACTAATGAATGAAGATGAGAAACTTGAGTAGGAAAGTCTCTACAGCCTCCAGAAGTTTGAACCTCTATTACATCTTACTTTCAGCTATTTATAGCCTTTACAATGATTCTGAGCCTACTAAGGCTTGAGAGGTCTTAATCGATAATTCTGTCGTTTTTAACTATTTGATTCCCTAAAGGCACGCATGGATTGGAGTTTTTTCCCCTTATGGCAGAGGAATAACCACCTTTAGATATTTTGGATGGTCTTTTGCACTATCTGGGAGTTTTCCTGTGCCAGAGATGTTCCATAATGTTTGTTGGTGTGGCTATTGCGCCGTCTGTGCTGTTGATGCTCCGTGGTCTTGTTTGATTCGGGTTGCAACATGCTGTGGCCCTTCTAATGATTTAACAATGCATGCTTCTGTTATTATAGAACAACGTCGCCCATGTGGTGGACCTTTGTTGAAAACAATGTATATTTCTGTTTTAAACAGAAACACAGCCATCACTGCTAAATCTTGCCTTCTCTGTCCTTTCAGAATTCAAAGTTCTTCAACACTGGTTATTCTTCTCTTGGGTCTGCCCTTGTTGCCATCACAATTCGCAAAAGCCTGCTCCTGTGTGTTTTCATTGTATTTGGAAATCCGTGGAAAACACTGAAAAACACGTGAAATCGACTTTGGCGGACCTGAAACAGTATATATTTTAACTCTGAGACCCTTTCGGGTCTGGGCTATATCACTGTCGGTGCTACCAAGTTCCCTTTTGTTAATTTGTTATAACAATGAAAATACATGAAAACACTAAAATATGGCATTCCATGGACCTAAAATATTATATAATATCATTCCCGAACCCTTTCGGGTCTGGGATGTATCGCTATCGGTGTTGTCATGTGTTCCTTTGTATTTCATTTAAACAATGAAATACATTAAAATACATTAAAAGTTGGGCTTTCTGCAGACTTGAAATATGATACAATATTGTTTATAACCCCGTCAAGTCTGGTTATCAAGTTGTTTTCACATATATGTAAAGGCCCCGCCTATTGGTCAGCGCTGATGCGATATTGCAATGTGATTTGATCACAATCACATATCGCTCCTGCCCCGGGCCTTTTGTAAGTGCTCCATACTATCACTGATAGCGATCGTCGATCACAATCACCATTTCCCTTGGGCCTGCGCCGATTTCTATTGATTGTCTGTGCCGATGCGACCCGACGATTAGATATGGACCATTGATCAGTTAGATCTGATGGCTACTGTGCTTTGATTGTTTTAAGCCTGCCCTTTTGGTTTTTCACAATTTTCAATCATTTTTTGCTTCCCGCTAGAGTATTTCCGCCCTTCCAAGGGCTCTCCTCTTGCGTCGTTTTTAACCTTGGCATGATTTTGAGCTGATGCCGAAGATTTCAAGAGCATTTAAATCATCCCTTGGGATGATTTTAAGCAAATTTGGAAATTTTTAAGAGCATATATGGATCCAATTTTGGGCCTTTTGCTAGCGAGGCTAACACTGGCTCCTTCTGGGGATGAAATCCTCCCTATGAGGTTTCAAGAACTATAGATCAATGCCTTTCCTGTAAAACAAGATCAAATCTTCCTCCTAGTGTTGCATTGGGCATGGAGTCTATCTAACATGAAATAAAAACTCGAAAACAACATATTTACAATATCAAGGCTCAAAAGCCTTAACTGAAATAAATTTCGAAGAACAACCCATTGAATGGGCCACCAAAAACATCTCCTCCTTCCTTTGATGCATTCCTTTTGAGAAAATAGCCATTAAACTGAAAATTGACCCTTTTTACCTTTCTATGAAAGGTTTCTTTGTCTTGGTCAATGTGCATATCAACAAATTCATCAAAGACTTGCAAAAGCCTATTGATTTGATCCTTTACTTCAAAAAATTTCAAGCATTCGGTATTATCAGGCAAAGATGGTCTATATTTCACCTCACCTTTGTATGCTTTCAGCCTTGGATGTTTTGCTTGGAAGGTTTTGTACACCTGCTAAATGATAAGGTCTACTTCATACTCTATTGTGTCATTTGTGACCTGAAAAGTTAATATCAAGGATGAATCAATGCATTCTTGTGTGGGGGACACAAGGACTTCACCTGTTCCTGCAGCTTCCTTAGAGCAAGCCCCATCAAAGAACATGTCCCAAATCTGTGAGCCTTCTTCCTCTGTGATTTGGCAAACTAGTTTTTTAAGATGCGTAGAGGCCAACTAATAAGGCTTGGTATTGTCAAAACTGAGCTTATCCATGAAAACCTTGGGCATTGGATTATGGTTGGTTCCAAATTATGGTTGGCCCCAGCGTCCAGAAGATAATTATGAAGGATTTCATCATGAATAGATAGAGAAACATAGATTGATGGGGAGCTATCTTCACAATTTTCAATGATTGGGCTGAGAATAATAGCTAGTTGGTCATCTTGTAGATTTATATAGTCAGTGGAGGCTTGGATTGCTTTAGGCTCAAGATACTCAAGGATGGATTCTTTGAAGGACTCATTCTTTACTAGTTCAATCAGAGGCATAAGTATTCTTGGCTTTTTAATTTCTGATTGAAAACTGAAAGAAGAAGAGGACTTGTTAAGGCCTCTTACCCCTATGGCTGGAGCTTTGAGGATGATAGGATCAATTTCTAGTTGCTTCAGCTTATTGGCTTGTTGTTATATAGGGACACCAACTTTATGAACAGGAGTTTCTTTGACATTATTCATCATAGACCTCAGATTATATTGGTGCTGATCTACAGTTTGTAGAACATCTTCACCATGCCATTCTTGGCTGATCTGGTCATTGAATAATGACTTCTCATTGGCAGCTTGGTTAACAAAGTGGCGCTACCTTTGTCTTCCATACAATGGAACTCATCATCCTCTTCAAAATGCTCTTCCTCCAAGACTACATTTTGAAGAGGGATCTTCACCCTTTGGTCTTCATTGGCCTCTTTGTTTCTTTGCAAAATCTGCAACTGCTCATTTGCTCTTCTATACAGATTTGGATTTGGAGGAGAAAAGGTATTAGGAACCCTTCCTTTCCTAGAATGTTGCTCAACCTTTAATTTGGTAACTTCAGAGGGTAATGAATCTATCATCTTGGCCATTTTATGAATCTTGGGATTTGAAGATGATGAAGGCTTGCCCCTCTGTCTCCTTCTATCAGCATTACCTTTGAGTTTTTTTGCAGCCATGATTTTTTATTCTACTTCTAGGGTTGCATCTTGCATGTCAGCTAAAGAAGCACATTGCCTCTCCCTCAACAATAAATATAAGTCAGAATCAAATGCACTAGCATAAGTGAGTCTAGCAGAGGTAGTGGTGGGTTTTACTTTAGCTGGTATCTTGCTGTACATGCAGTTAAATCTCTTATTAAAATCAAACAGCAGCTCACCATTTTTCCTCTGTAAGTTCCCAAACTCAGTGTGGTAGTAAAGGAGATCCTTCTTATCCCCACAATGCTTTAGGAATGCATCATCTAAGGCCTAAATATCTACTATAGATGCTGAGTCAGTTACCTGAACCATTTTCTAGACTCTCCATCTAAGCTTTGGACAAAGACTCTCATCTAGACATCATCTTCACTAATGTCCATGTTATCAGCATAGCTATAGAATGACTCAAGATGTTCTTCAGCTGAAACACCTTCAGTCCCAGTGAACTTAGGCATATACTTTTGATACTCTCCAGTAGGCAAAGAATTCAAAGGAGTGGGTAGTATTAGAGGTCCATACCTAGCAGCTATGATTCTCTCCATTTTGGTAGGTGATTGTGGACCTGCCATAGCTATGGTGGCTAAAAGAGTATTGGCAGTCTGAATGATGGAGGGCCAAGGAGTGATTGATAGGACTGAAGGAGTATGATGGATAGGAGGTGAGGTTTCCTTTGAGCATACAACAAAAGGAAGACCTAAAGAATAAGGAGCTTTATGAATCTCTAAGTGTTTTTCTTCACTGCTAGTATTAGAAGCTATACTCTCAACATGTATTTTTTCTATTAAAGGCCTTTCTTAAAGAGATATAGGAGATTGTTTAGGTTTACCTGAACTTCATGCTCCTTTATACAATAACTTTCATTCTTTAATAATCTTTTCAGGGTCAGGTTCTGGGTCAGCTTGTGACTTTTGAGGATTTCTCCAAGTATGCTTCACAAACAAAGTCGGAACTATGAAGTGGAGTTTCCAAGAGGTTCACCCTCTAAAAAAGTCGCCAAATATATTATTACAACCAAAAAAGTGCCCAGACTTTGTCTATCATCAAAGCTGGATCTATGTCATTTCCCAGGGAAGCTGAACTTCAGTTTCCTATCCCCAACAATGACGTCAATTATGTTATCACACCAAGAAACTCTCCTAGGTTGTAGATCGAAGATGCCTGATAACATATAATCTTCAATATTGTTCTATGAACTATTGGAATAAATGATGGTTTGGATCAAGCCAGATAACCATTTCAACTATGTTTTAACTCAAGACATGCATGAACACCCTCAGCTTACAAGGCTTTAGACCACTAATGCTCAATAATTTGTAGACTCAATGAATGGATGGAGAATACTGACCATACTGGTAGATGCATACATAAACATAAATGAATGGCTAGCTACTGGTAGCAAAAGAGAATACTGACTATACCAAAAGATGCATATATGAACACATATGAATGGCTAGCTACAGGCAACAAAGAAGCTTGAAAATCTAATTTATCATAGCAGAGATAAGATGACAGTTATCTAGCCTTAGACACAAAAGAAAACATGAACAAACTGTTTAAGAGAAAGCTTAGAACAGAAGAGAAATGGACATTGAAAATTTAACAGCAAAAGAAGCTTTTATTACTAATGAATGAAGATAAGAAGCTTGAGTAGCAAAGTATATACACTCTCCAGAAGTTTGAACCTCTATTACATCTTACTTTCAGCTATTTATAGCCTTTACAATGATTCTGAGCCTACTGAGGCTCAAGAGGTCTTAATTGATCACTTTGTCTTGTCTAACTTGATTCCTTGAAGGCACGCAAGGCTTGGAGGTTTTCCCCCTTCTGACAGAGGAATAACCACCTTAAGATATTTTGGATAGTCTGTTGTGCTATCCGAGAGTTTTCCTGTGCCAAGGATGCTCCATAATGTTTGTTGGTGTGGTTGTTGCACTGTCTATGATGTTGATTCTCCCTGATCTTGTTTGATTTAGGTTGTAGCATGTTGTGGCCTTTCCAATGATTTAACAATGCATGCTTCTGTTATAACAGAACAATGCTACCCCTGTGGTGGACCTTTGTTGAAAACAATGTATATTTTTGTTTTAAACAGAAACACAACCATCACTGCCAAATCCTGCCTTCTCTGTCCTTTCAAAATTCAAAGGTTTTCAACATTGGTTTATTCTTCTCTTGGGTCTACCCTTGTCACCATTGCAATTTGCAAAAGCCTGCTCCTTTGTGTTTTCCTTGTATTTGGAAATCTGCGAAAAACACTTTAAAACACGTGAAATCAGCTTTGGTGGACCTGAAACAATATATATTTTAACTTTGAAACCCTTTCGGGTCCGGGCTATATCGCTATTGGCGCTGCCAAGTTCCCTTTTGTTATTTTGTTATAACAACGAAAATACACGAAAACACTAAAATATGGCATTCCTCGGACTTGAGATATTATATAATATTTCTCTCGAACCCTTTCGGGTCCGGGCTGTATCGTTATTGGCGTTGTCATGTGTTCCTTTGTATTTTGTTTAAACAACAAAATACATTAAAAGTTGGCCTTTCCGCGGACTTGAAATATGATACAACATTGTTTATAACCCCATTGGGTTCTACTACCGGTCACTGTCACATATATGTAATGTCCTAGCCCCTTGGTTAGCACTGATGCAATATTGCGATGCGATCTGATCGCAATCGCATATCGCTCTTGCCCCGGGCCATTTGTAAGCACTCCATACTATCTCCAATAGTGATTGTTGATCGCAATTGCCGTTTCCCTTGGACTCGCACCGATTTCCGCCGATTGCCTATGCTGATGCGACCCGCCGATTAGATCTGGACCATTGATCAGCCAGTTCTGACGAC
This sequence comes from Pinus taeda, assembly GCA_000404065.3. NCBI lineage: Eukaryota > Viridiplantae > Streptophyta > Pinopsida > Pinales > Pinaceae > Pinus > Pinus taeda. The sequence continues at coordinate 31,239 of APFE030653334.1, forward strand.
TATTATGCTTTGACTCTTTGAAGCCTGCGCTTTTGGTTTTTCACGATTTTCAAGCGTTCTTTTCTTCTCGCTAGTGTATTTCCGCCCTTCCAAGGGCTCTCCTCTTGTGCTATTTTTGACCTTGGGGTGATTTTTAGCAAATGCCAAATATTTCAAGAGAATTTAAATCATCCCTTGGGATGATTTTAAGCAAATTTGGAAAATTTTAAGAGCATATGTGGATCCAATTTTGGGCCTTTTGGTAGCGATGCTAACAGTCACCATTAATATCAACTCTCTAATTTATAGAAAATAAAATCATAAGAATGAAATAAAAACCTAATATTATTATAGAATACCTCTCTTCAAACTTTCTCTCCCCTTGTCTTCATAGATCTCTCCTCTTTTTAAAGAGGCTCCAAGTGGTTTGGTAGTTTTCAATCCTAAAAGTTTAGTTTAGTTGTATATCTAATCAAAATGATTAGGGCCAAGAAGGGAGACTTCTAAAGGTTGTTTAAGATTTCTTAATTAAAAGTTAAACACTAATAGGTGGGACACTCTTTTCCATTCGTTTAGGCCTCCTTTTTTAAGCATGAATTACTTATCAATGTGGGTCATTTGTTTTACTCTTATCTTAAATGCTCCAATTAAACTGATAACCATAACACATAACAAGTCCAATGTATAATGATGAAAATTAGTACGCAACCAACATATATAAGACGTGTCAATTTTCACAACAAATTATAATCATTAGAAGTCCCTAAAAGCTTGTGCCTCCTAGATGCCTTGTTACTCCATGTATCATTCATATACAAGGAGGCACCACAAAATACACACACACACACACATATATATATATATATATCTATTGTTTCTCCTCTACTTTGAAATGTTAATTCTTGTTCATTCCTCCCCTGCCCCTACCTCTTCCTTTGTTTCTCTTAAATAAACTCATTTTGTAGATGTATTTATTGAATTTCTTATTATAAATAGGTAGTAAATGATATGAAATCATTTACTAACTTATGAATAAATATTTGAGTTTAAAATCCAAACGTAACAACAATTAAAATAGGAAAAGGGGGCAACGATCATATACATATAATCCATCCCGGTGATAATACAAATTGATTCTAGTCGCCTGGATACCTTAAATGGAAACAAAGAGCCTTTTTGAGGCCTAAACACATTAAATGAGTGCCCATGGTCCAAGACTGTGCGTTGAAATAATATAAATGATCAAGAGGTGTAGATCTGGCTCAATATTTTTATAAACAGTTCCATGCCAGATAGAGATTAAAACAAACATAAGTGGCATATGTATTGTGCGATTTATTTTGTAGGTAGGTGAGTATATAAAATGAGACATTGAAATGCCACTATACATATATAATTGTGAAGACAAGTTTGATGATTTAGTTGACCACAAATTGAGTAGAATTGAAGCATGAGCATTTAGCCCAAAGGAAATCGTTGTAAATAGTAGACATAGGGGGTCATGCATTTTAGGAGATAGTTTTCCTAAGTTCCAAGTCAATGTAATATTTAGGCTTTTAAGTGATTTAATTAGATAATAGGAGAATATGTAAATGATCTCAAAATAAATAAATGAGAACATGAGTGGTAGAAGTCAAATCCAACTCTTAAACAGTTCCATGATTCTAGGAACAAGAGAGAGCTTTTAGGCATTAAATGGGAAGCTGATAAGAAGAATTTTCTATTTTAAAACAAAGGAAAAGATGGAATGGATAAAGTCTCAAGGAGACTTATCTACCACATATGCATGCATGTAGAGCTTTAGGCTTTTGTTAGAGGGGTGATTGTATCCTCCGATGATCCAATCCAATGCATTCTTATAAATAAGTGAACCTACGCGTTCAATTAAGTAGGAGGCCAGGGATAGTAGAAATCAGGCCTCTGTGTGTGAGCGAGACCGAGGAGTCTCGAATGTAATCTGTCTTTTACATTAATATATATACATATTTATTTCTTAATGTCTCAATAGAGTTTGAATTGCATGTTTGTGATGAATTATGAATTGAACTAGTAGATTCTATTACATGAGGAGTGTGGGCAGAGTTCAGAAGACACGTAGAGGAGAAATTGAGAACTGTTTGAGTAGAACAACACTGTGAAATTGGGCCAATATAGAATCAATTGGAATGCATCGGAGAACAAGACAAAGGATCATGGAGAATCCTTTGAAACCATTGAAGCATTAAGGCAAAGCCTTAAGGGGAATGGGAGTTAAGCTTAGAAGGAAGAGCAAGCTGCGAATGAGAAAAGGGCCATAACCTTTGAAGAACCCAAAGAGCCACAAAAACCATTGAAATGGAGTAAATTCTAAGTAAAAGGAATTGCAGAGAAGTGGAATATTGATGCTCACCATTCGTTGGATCAGTTAGATCAATGGCTGTGATTTAATCGTGTCGGTGGGAGACCCTTTTAAAGTTATCAAAATGAGCCTTGGAAGTTTGCAAAGAGTGAACAACGATTAATCATGGACCGTTGGATCATGGCCAGATCAATAGTCACGATTAAATCGCATATCGGCGATTGGAGGTATAAAGGTCAGCGGTGGTGTTTAGTGGAATTGTGATATCGTCGATAGTAATATATCGGCGATCAGCATTGGGAGTTATCGACAATTGGTTGTTGGGGCTTGGAGATCGGAAGTGAATGGTAAGGCAGACTTGACGATATTTATAGTTGTGGTTGTAATAGTTTTGAGATCCGTTATATGTGTTTTAGAGTGGGTTTCCCATGTATCCCATATATTTTATGTTCAAGTGTTGTTGAGTCTTTTAAGGCTTAAACCATGTTTTAATGTCTCCGATAGTCGGATATCGGAGATAGAAGGGGTGATGAAATATATATGAGGTGTGCTACGAAATTCCCGATAGTGATTGCAATAGAGGTTTTAACCTCGGAATATGTGCAAAGGCTGTATTAAGGCAAAAGGGGTTGTTTGCGGAGTTTCCCTTATAAACATATGTTTCCTTTGTAAATGAGTTAATAAGGGAAAAAGCGCTGATAGTGTTTTCATGTGTTAATCCACACACAACAAAGGGTTGAAAAAGGGATTATATATATGAGGGGTTTATGTGTTAATATTAACCAAGCTCAAGAGGACTGGTTACATATATATATGCGGTTAAAGGATCAAATCAATGATTTGAAGGTTTTGATTTCCGATAGGAGGTTTGAGGCGAGGTTATTGAAGTCCTGTTACAAAGGAAATGATAAAAGGGCCACTTGACCATTTATGGTCTGAAGGTTTAACTCCTTCGTTGAGTTAAATATCCCAGGACAATTGTGGATGCATTTTTGAAGAATGCATACTATGGGTATGTGTGGGTGTTACTTACCCTGCACTATTAGTGGTATCATAGCAGATTTGTAATCTGTAAGAGGGATCTTTGAAGTTCTTGGAAGACTGTAGCATTCTAGCAGAGGCTTGGAGTAAACAGGAACATATGTTTCTTGAAGGCAAAGTAAGGAGAATACTCTAAACAAGAAGTGGCAGTGAACTTGAAGAATCCAACAAGAGATTGGATAGAAAGGACATCTAAAGTGTTCTCAAGAGGAAGTGAGAGATTGCAGAAGCCTAGAAGGAGCAAAGATGTTGCTTAAGAAGAAGAGGTTCCAGACAGAGGACCATGCTTACCAGGACACTGAGTAAGGAGAGCTTAGTGAGGTAATATTGCAGCCAAGAGGGCTCGCTGTTGTAGAGGCTTGTTGCAAAGGAACACATGAAGAAAGAAGAGAAGAAGATGACTACTGATAGTCATAGCAGAGGTTTAGAGAGAAGCCACAGCAGAAGATATGAGAAGAAGGATGCCAAAGCAAATGGCAAGAGAATGAGTCAAGAAGAAATTGAATAGGAAGTTGTAGAATTAAAAGAACAACTCAATGCATTAAGGATAATGCTTGAGGAAAGTCAGAGACTAGGTTGGGTCTTGAGGAAGAAGCCAGTGGAATGGCCTGAGATGCAGAGAAGGCTACAACAAAAGCAAGTGAAATGGCTGAAGAAAAAACTAAAGGAAGTTGAGTTAGAAATGGAAGAATCCATTTGTGAACCAGAACAAGGAGAATTTCTGGGAGAAAGTGAAGACGAAGACTTGAAGACTAAAACTTCAGGTGAGACCAAAAGGTTTGATGATTTTAAATCTAACAATTTGTGTATGTTTGTAGGTGAAGGACAATTGGCTGATATTGTCATGAAGAAGGAAAAGGACTAGTAGAATCAAAATTCTATTCTGGAAGAAGATGAGGTAGATAGATAACATATACAGTTGGAGGAAAATGTCAAGCAACCAAGTGAAGGGCTTGAGGAGATTGAAGAAGAGACTATCAAATAATTTCTGAATCATATGATTTATTTAGAACAACAAGGAGATATGATGGCTGAACCATCAAGTGAGACCATAGGGTCTTATATTTTTAAAACTGATAGTTTGTGTATGATGGCAGATATTGCAGGAGAAAAACAACCATTTGAGGCTATCATAAGAGAAGATAAACAACAAGGGACTAAAGGCAAACTTGAGGAAGAGACTATGTTAGCTGAAAACATAGTAAAGTATCATCAATTCACTATGATGATAGGCACAATGGAGATAGCCATGGAAACTGTTGAGATAGATAGTAGGGAATAAGGACATCTACTGAAAGATGTTAAGAAGGAGGAACCCTATGCAAAGGATTTAAGCTTGGGAAAAGGAACACTAACAAGGGAATGTTTTGAGGAGGAGGATGGAGAGTCTTTTGAAGACGTCGAAAGTCTGGAGGAGTACTCTAGGAGAATAGAATATAATGGAGAAGACCTCTTGAATGAGGGAAGTAGTGATTTGCTACAGCAGAAAGACCTTGAGATTACAAGGGTCAAAGGAAGGCAATATTTTAATACTGTAACACAACATGTGAAGGATGAAGCTAGAAGAAGAGAGAATTGTGATGAAGTGCTTGCTAAGTGTGAAGAGGAGATTAAACTGCTGGAGAAACTGATGAGAGAACCTGATGGTAGAACAGAAGCTGCAGTTACAGTTTCTGAGGAAGAAGATGTGTCTCAAGTAGCCATGGAGACAGGAAGATACAATAAGTTTTTTGTAGGTTCATTAAAAAGCATGAATGAGTATGAGTATGTGATCATAGAGATTGAGCAGAAGTTGTTTGAAGATGGTAAAGAGGTAGGAGGAATCAAGCAATTTCAAAGTGAAGATAACTAGTAACAGGTTAAAGGAGGAGAAGTTCAATACTGTGAACCCAAACAGGAAGACATCATTAGAACAAATGGTGTAGAAGAGAGACTAACTGACATTCTCATGAATTCTACTGAGAATTCGAATCAACATACTGATGTGCTGACATAGGAGAAGGAGAAAATAGAGCAACAAACTGAATTGTTGCCAAAGGAAGATAAGGCACAACAACCTTATATTTTTTATTTTAACAAGTGTTTTGAGTGTGCAGGTTTTGTTGCAAATGATGGAGGAGGTTTGGCACAAGTGAACAGCCAAATAAAGATGGAAGAAGGATATTCTGTGGAAGAATTCAATCCATGGAGTAGAGAAGTTAAATTGCTGGAAAGAATGTTGAACAGTCATGATTTAATCATGAAAGAGGGTAAGGATGATAGGGAGGCAGCAAGTAAACCAAAGAATGAAGCAAGCAAACCAAAATTTGGAGCAAGCAAAGAAAAAGTCAGCATAGAAGACAGCAACAGTATCCTGAAACAAAGAGAAAGAGGCAGAAGTATGGAGCAGAATATGGACCAACCCAAAGATATGATGGACATAGAAATTGAAGAAATGTGGGAGTTGACGATGAAGCAGACCAAATGGAGGAAAATGGTAGCAGTAGTAAGCAAGATCAATCTGAAGTTGAATCTAATTGACAAGAATAAGAACATGGAGCAAAAGATAGGAGGCATACAACAACAATAAGGGAACAAAGCATCTAGATAGTTACAAAACACAGTATGGGATCCAGGAAGACCAAGACCAGAAAACATATGATTAGGAGATCATGAATATTTTCTACTTTGGGAGTCTGATGCAGGAGCATTCAGCCCAAAGGAAATCATTGTAAATAGTAGACATAGGGGGTCATGCATTTTAGCAAATGGTTTTCATAAGTTCCAAGTCAATGTAATATTTAGGCTTTTAAGTGATTTAATTAGATAATGGGAGAATATGTAAATGCTCTCAAAATAAATAAATGAGAACATGAGTGGTAGAAATCAAGTCCAACTCTTAAACAATTCCATGATTCTAGGAACAAGAGAGAGCTTTTAGGAATTAAATGGGAAGCTGATAAGAAGACTTTTCTATTTAAAAACAGAGGAAAAGATGGAATGGATAGTCTCAAGGAGACTTATCTACCATATATGCATGCATGTAGATTTTTAGGATTTTGTTAGAGGGGTGATCGGATCCTCCAATGATCCAATCCTATGCATTCTTATAAATAAGTGAACCTACGCGTTCAATTAAGTAGGAGCCCACAAATAGTAGAAATCAGGCCTGTGTGTGTGAGCGAGACCGAGGAAGCTCGAACGTAATCTATATTTTACATTAATATAAATATAAAGTTATTTTTGAATGTCTCAATAGAGTGTGAATTGTGTGTTTGTGATGAACTATGAATTGAACTCATAGGTTCTGTTACATGAGGAGTGCAGGCAGAGTTTAGAAGACACGTAGAGGAGAAATTGAGAATTCTTCGAGTAGAACAGTGCAGTGAAATTGGGCCAATATAGAATCAATTGGAACACAGTGGAGAACGAGACAAAGGATCATGGAGAATCCTTTGAAACCATTGAAGCAATAAGGAAAAACCTTAAGGGGCATGGGAGTTAAGCTCAAAAGGAAGAGCGAGCTGTGAATAAGTAGAGGGCCAGAACCTTTGAAGAACCCAAAGAGTCACAGAAACCATTGAAATGGAGTAAATTCTAAGTAAAAGGAATTGCAGAGAAGTGAAATATTGATGCTCAAGAACCGTTGGATCAGTTAGATCAATGAATGTGATTTAATCACATCGGTGGGAGACCCTTTTAAAGTTATCAGAATTAGCCTTGGAAGTTTGCAAAGAGAAAACAATGATTAGTCGTGGACCATTGGATTGTGGCTAGATCAACGATCACGATTAAATCAGATATTGGCGATTAGAGGTATAAAGGTCAACGGTGGTGTTTAGCGGAATTGTGATATCGCCGATAGCGATATATTGGCGATCGACATCAGGAGTTATCGATGATCAGGCATAAGGGCTTGGAGATTGGAAGTGAATGGTAAGGCAGACCTGACGATATTATAGTCGTGGTTGTAATAGTTTTGAGATCCACTATATGTGTTTCAGACCGGGTTTCCCATGTATCCCATATATTTTACGTTAAAGTGTTGTTGAGTCTTTTAAGGCTTAAACCATGTTTTAACGTCTCCGATAATCAGATAACGAAGTTAGAAGGGGTGATGAAATATATATGAGGTGTGCTGCGAAAGTCCCAATAGTGATTGTGATAGAGGTTTTAACCTCAGAGTATGTGCAAAGGCCATATTAAGGCAAAAAGGGTTGTTTGCAGAGTTTCCCTTATAAACGTATGTTTCCTTTGTAAATGACTTAATAAGGGAAAATGCACTGATAGTGTTTTTGTGTGTTAATCCAGAGACAAAAAAGGGTTGAAAAAGGGATTATATATCTGAGGGGTTTATGTGTTAATATCAACCAAGGTAGAGAGGACTGGTTACATATATCTATGCGGTTAAAGGATCAAATCAATGATTTGAAGGTTTTTATTGCTGATAGGAGGTTTCAGGCGGGGTGATTGAAGTTCCATTACAAAGGAAATGATAAAAGGGAAACTTGACCATTTATGGTCTGAAGATTTAACTCCTTCATTGAGTTAAATATCCTGGGATAGTTGTGGATGCATTATTGAAGAATGCATACTGTGGGTATGTGCGGATGTTACTTACCCTACAGCAAGAATCCCATGTGCATGGCCTTTGCATGGGTTTTTTCTCAAGTCCCTAAGGCCTTAAGAGATCCCTCATGCGTCTTGATTGATAACTTTAAAAAATAAGTTGGTTTTTATTAGAAGAAAACCGCAGTAGGGTTACTTTAACTGAAGGCACATATAATAATGAAATATTGAAGAAAAATTAAACAATACCAAAAACCAGTGATATGGAAATTGAGTTCGATGGACAAACCATCACAGACAAGCCACTCAATGATTAGAAAACAATAATTTAATTTATTATTAAGTTGAATATACAAAAGATGGCTAAAATAATGACCATGATAATCACAATTGGATATTTTAATTACATGCCAGACAATGTAATCCCAAGGCTCTAGAGACTGAAGGGATTTATGGCATAATGCACATGGAAGATATCATTATGAGCTAAATAAGGGTTCATGACCAAAACGATACTTCATAAAATTTCTCCATTTGTTTATAAAACAAATTGCATTTCCAACCGAGATTGACTACATACATACATTCACATGTAAACACCAAAGGAAGTAGGCATTATATGGGGAAAATCTTAGAGTAATTCATAAAGAGAACAAATGCAAATGGTTTCGAACATACCTGGTGAGTCAAGAAGTTGCAATGTGGAATTAAATTTATAAAGATAGCCTCAAATGCATGTTACCAAGCTCTAAATGCAGTGAACCCTTACCGACCACTAGAACTTATTTTCATTGCAAAAGTAATTATAAACCAGCAAGAATAACAATATTGGAAAGGTTTTGCGATTAACCAAGAATCAGAGTGCACAATTCAAGATAGTTGTAGTAAATACAGGAATGAACAACGGGTAGGTATGTTTATGGAGTGAGGTTTTCAATGTCACATTCATATGTGTTGATCATCAATGGTCCAATGGAGGAATCATAAGAAGGATGACTATGATACATTAGTATTGCAATAGACATACCATTTAACCAATTAACACTCATGGAGGAATTCCAGGTAGAATCCTAGAAAATGGAATGTTCATATTAACATAATTCATAACATCTGTGATAATTAATAACATCTATGATATCACACAATCTTAAAAGCTACTCACACAGTCACTATGAATAAGGCTCCAAAATAAACAATACTAACGATCTGACCAATAAGCCCGAAAATACATTTTGGGTATGAGATTATATCAACGATGCTTCATAACTAAGATCTTATAGTCAAAAATATCAAATGCAATGTTGAGATATTATAACTATCTGTAAAATGCAACACCAATTAAAACATATAATCAAATACCCTTGTCATACATACATATGCATGTCTAATAGTGTGGTGCCGGAACAATCATATACATATAATGAGTGATGAACATTGACATTAATCAAGAGATATTTGATATAAAATTAAACCTTATGTCAGTAACCCTTCTAAAAATCACCCAATGGTATGTAACATGTATATGAATATAATTAATGTTATTTGGAATATTTGTGTTTTCATTTCGTAATTAGTCCGTCTACCTTGAGAGACATGTACTTTTTAATTCTAAAACATGTAATATGTGTAGTATAGTTCAATCAAAATTTTAGTGTTATAATAACTCATGGCCAAGAGTTATTTCTTAATAGGGCTCCCACCTATTAATATTTTTATTTGTGATTAAGTATAACAAAGGGAATTAGTTATAATAGAGTTTGGTTTTAAACATTTGCAATGCCTTGCGAGTTTGATTTGTGTTGGCCATTGTCAACAATAGCAACTTCATGCAAAGACTCGCAAAATCAAATCAGAACTCATAATCTTTGGTTATGTGTGATGTAAGTAACTGTGAAAGAGTAGGTAGCTAGTTGTCAAAGGAGAGGGAAGCATAAGTAGCAAGGAATGAGACTAAGAGGTAGAACCTATAATGGTTTTGTAGATAATGATAAGGTTTGACACTTAAGATTCATCCCTATAATGGGAAGGAGGAAGACTGCATGGTTCTTCAATAAAGGATCTTGCCGCAAGAAGGTATTTATTTCAAAAAAGGAATAAAATGCTCATAGAAAATACAATGAAAAGAGATTAGTAATGAGTGTTCCCTTTATATTGATTATTTACTGAAGGATATTGCCACTGGTAAAATTTCCTGACTATTAAGGCAGCCAAGAAGTAGTAAATGCAATCAATTGTTTAGAAAACATGAAATTTGTAGAAAGAAAAGTCAAAAGTGACACTAATATGAAAGTGAAACAAAGTAACGAAAAGTAAAGAAAATGAAAAAAAATTGAAATTTGATTTATTATTTTATTTTATTTATGTACATGGGGAAATATGATGAGTGTTGATCCTCATACTGGATGAAATTGTGCATAAAGTAATGTGTCATGAATCAAGCATGTAGAGTTCATGACTTGTTGGATGGCAAGTGGGCAAGGTTGATTATCCTACCAACCAAGAAAAGCGTGTGGTTGTGAAAATGGTTTAATGAAAAGCCAAAAATATTGTTGGACATCACACACGACATGCCAACCAACAAATGTGAGTTGAAAATCACATACCATAATGGGTAAATAAGAGGACTCATGTGTAGAATGCCCAAAATTGAAATTAAGAAAATGATCATTAACATCATTCATGTTGCAAAGTGTTTTAGGCATTTCGAGTTTAAAACTTTCAAATTAAATCAACAGTGGCGATGGAATCTATAGGGTTGAAAATGGTGGAATTCCTTTTGATTTCGTTGAAGAAGGTCTCATCATCCATTTAAAGAACATGAGAGACGTTCCCGAGACCAAAAGGATAGGGTTGTTTTTCAAGTTGATTAATAAATGACTCGTCATCATTTATGTCATAACAAGGGTTTTCACATTCAAGACTAGTTTCTTCACAAGTAAGGACTTCATCAGGGAGGAGTTCATTTAAGGATGAAGTGTCTTTCATATCATGGAAGCACCCTTGAGAACCAAAGTTCGACTCATCTTTATCATACTCATCATATGTAACATCATAACTAGGATAAATAAGGTCGAAGCTAACCCTAAGTCCAATGTCATTATCGTATATGGAAGATTCATTAAAGAATGAATCTTCAATCATATCATGAAATAATTATAGATGGCTAAGATTGGACCTATCTTCATCAAAATCGTCAAAAATAATATGGTAATCATCATTGATATCCAAGAAATGAAGGGTATTCTTAAGATTGGGAGTGAGAACCTCTTCATCAGGGGTTGAGAAAAAAGATAGGTCATGCAGATCAAGAAAGGTATCCTCATCATTGAGATTTGACACTTTTTTATCGGATTCATCACAAACAACATCATCTTCAAGAAGAAGAAGTTCGAGATTGGCTTGAGGTTTAGATTGATCATTGTATGCATGACATTCAATATTTTATTGGAAGAGAGAGTCATCAAATGGAAAGATATCACATGGATATCCTGAGTCAACCAGGAAGGGATCAAAAGAAGCTTCGTCATAAATAATAGGTGACATAGGTTCAATATCTACGTACTAGAACCCATAGGAAAATCTTTTGGAGTCTACATATTGGAATCCATAAGAAAAAGGGGCTTCAGAATTTGTGCATTGGGACCCATAAGAAGTGATAAGATTGTCTCTTTCTAATTTGTATTGCCTTCTAACTTCGAATATAATTTGGAAAGTTGAAGTATCATTGGAACTCTCACAAAAATTACACTAGAATTTGGGTTGGGGAGGCTTGGGTGAAGGGTGAAAACCACAAATAAATCTATCAAAGTGGACTAGCCCAAGAATATTAGGGTACTAATATTTTGCCTCTCTAAATAGAGTGAGAGTAAACAAGCGGGAAGCAGTATGAAGTTCATGAACCCTTGTATAATTAAAAAAAATTAAAAACTTAGAGACATGATCACGAGAGCATTCATTAGGAGATCCAACAAAATTTCAACAAAGATGCCAAGGAAAATTGTTAATTAGAATCCAAAAGGAAGTGCCCATGCTTAACAAAGTAGCAAAATAAGGAGAAAAATTAATCTTGCTCCCTAGTATGGTTGCCAAAAGATATTGATAGTTTGGTTTAGTTAGACAAGATAAACTAGTCAACTCCTCAAATATTCTTATCACAACATGATAATGAGATAGATTGTTCGGAATGTATAGTGTAAAATGGAAATGTTTTGGTATTTTTTTTTCTTTTTGGATATATTTACATTGCAAAAGTACAACACAAAAAATAAAGGAAAGTCGATATATACATTTGAAACATGATATTCACAATAAGATAAAAGATCAATAAAGGCTAAAAAATGGAAAAAATTTAGACTTGAATATAACAACGAGCTAGTTAGGATTTTAGGCCAAAACCTTAAAATCCTGTAGAGCATTTATGTTGTGAAAACAATAAATAATAACATAACAAAATATAAATGACATGTAGAGATAAATATGTAAGGAAAATAGGCCAATTTTATTAAATAAGTTAATAGTCAAAATATTAGTAGCATATCTTTGCGAAGACCTTTGACCAGTTCAAAACTCAAACTACTGCAATATACATAATCATATACAACAATCGAGGAAATCCAATGAGAGTGGCATCACATTGATCCTTCAGGAAAATTGTGAAATTTGGCAGCTTTCTTTCTACGCAAAGATCATTTTTAGCATTGATAATTAATAAATCATACCTTCTGAACAAAAAGTAAATGATTAGAAATAACACAAGATACTTTCACAAATCATTGAGTAGTTGAGGGAATTCACCCTAATTGGTCTCTACTTTAGAGATAGATATGTTTTCACCATTAATATCGGCTCTCTAATTTGTAGAAAATAAAATTAGAGGAATGAAAGAACAACCAAATATTGTTGTAGCATACCTCTCTTCACAACTTTCTCTCTACTTGCCTTCATAGATATCTCCTTTTTATTAAATAGTCTCCAAGTGGTTTGGTATTTTTCAATTTTAAAATATTATATTAGTTGTATCTCTAATCAAAATGATTAGAGTCAAGGGGAGAGACTTATAAAGGTTGTTTAAAGTTTTTTTAATTAAAATTTAGACACTAATATGTGAGACCTTAATTTCCATTTGATTAGGCCTCCTTTTCAAAGCATGGATTGATTATCAATGTGGATGATTTATTTTATTCTGATATTAAATTCTCCAATTAAATTGATAACCATAACACATAATAAGTCCAATGTATAACCATGGAAATTAGTACATAACAAACATATATAATAAATGTGCCAATTTTCATAACAAAATATAATCATTAGAAGTCCCTAAAACCTTATGCCTCCCATACACCTTGTTACTGCATATATCATTCATATACAAAGAGGTGCCTCAAAATGCATAAGTGCAACACACACAAATATTGTTTCTCCTCTACTCCCAAATGTTGATTCTTGTTCATTCCTCCCTCGCCCTTGCCCCTTCCTCTATTTCTGTTAAAGAAACTCATTTTGCAGATGTATTCAATTGAATTTCTTATTACACACTTGTAGTAAATGATATGGAATCATTTATTGACATATGAATAAAACTCAGAGTTTGAAATCCAAAGGTAACAATAATTGAAATAGGAAAAGGGGTCAATGATCATATACATATAATTAATCCCGGTGACAATACAAATCGATTCTAGTTGTTTGGATACACTAAATGGAAAGATAGAGTCTTCTCGAGGCCTAAAAATAGTAAACTAACATCCATGGTCCAATAGCGTAGGTTGAAATAATATAGATGATCAAGAGGTGTAGGCCTGGCCACATATTTTCATAAACATAGTCAAGACAAATAACGATTGAAAAAAATCTAACCGACATATGTATTGTGAAATTTCTTTTAGAGGTAGGTGACTATATTAAATGAGACATTGAAATGCCACTGTATAGATATATTTGTGAAGACAAGTTTGATGATTTAATTGAATACAAATTGAGCAGAATCCCCTATGCATGGCCTTTGCATGGCTTTTTTTTTCAAGGCCCTAAGGCCTTGAGAGCTTCCTCATGCAACTTGATGGGAAAATTTTATAAATTCATTGGATTTTGATTAAAATGTAGCCACGATATTGTTACTTTAACTGAAGGCACATACAATAATGAAATATTGAAGCAAAAGTAAATAATCCTAAAAACCTTTGATATGGAAATTGAGTTCGATGGAAAAACTATCTCACATAAGCCACTTAAGGATCAGAAAATAATAATTGAATTTGCTATTAAGTTAACGAAACCGAATATGGTTAAAAAAATGGCCATTATAACCACAACTGGTTCTTTTAATTACATGCCAGACATCGTAAGCCAAAGGCTCTAGAGCTTCATGAGCTTTATCTCATAATGCATAGGGAAGGTATCATTATGTGTTAAATTTGGGTTCATGGATGAAACAATACTTCATAAAATGTCTCCACAAGCTTAAAAAAAAAAATTGCATTTACAACCATGACTGACAACATACATACATACATTTGCATGCAAACACCAAAGGAAGCCAGAATTATATAAGGAAAAGCTCAGAGAATTTCTCAAAGGGAACAAATGAAAACCATTTCAACATACCTGGTGAGCCAAGAAGTTGTAGTGTGGAATTGAATTTGAAAATATATCCTCTAATCCATGTTACAGAACTCCAAACATAATGAACCCTTACCAACCACCAAAAGTTATTTCTAGAGCAACAATAAATGTAAATTTGCAAGGATGGGGACATTGGAAAAGTTTTTCAATTAACCAATAATTGGAGTGCACAATTCGAGACAGTCATAGTAAATGCAAGAATAAAAAATAGGCAGGTTTCTTTATGGAGTGAGTTTTTCAGTGTCACATTCAAATGTGCCGACTGTTAATGGTCGAACAGAGGCATGTTGAGAAGGATGACTATCATACATTAGTATTGCAATAGATAGACCACTCAACCAGTCAACACCCGTGGAGGGAAAACATGGTATGGTCATATTAACATAATTCATAACATTTGTGATAAATGACTACATAGGATCAAAAAGAATGCCATATCTAATGGATATCACACAATATTAAAAGGTACTACTAAAGTCACATTGAATAAGACTCCATAATAAATGATACCGACAATCTAACCAATAAGATTTGTATACACTTTTGGGTATGAGGTTATTTCAACAATGCTTCAAAACTAAGATCTTATGGTCAGAAATATCAAACGCAATATTGAGGGAGCATAAATATATCATATAAAATGCAACACCAATCAAAATAAATAACCAATTACCCTTGTCACACATACATATGCATGTCCAATAGGGTGGCACCTGAACAACCATATATATATAATGAGTGATGAACCTTGACATTAATTGTTATGAAACCAGCTTCAAGAAAGATAGAGAAGATAGATCAACACCTTATAATTCAGCCTCTTCGAGGGGGAAACCTCCTTTACATTACATAAATGAAAAATTCTTGGATGATTCAAATGACAAAACCTCGTTTCTATATATAGGAGTCTAAAGAGTCACAATATAACCCAGCCGACCTAACAATAATAATATAAAGCCACAAAAATAACAATAGAGGGATTCTATGGGGCACAGTAATAACAATATGGGGACAGTAGGGGCACAACAATATTAATAAGGGGTACAACTACAATAGTAATGGGGTAATCACTAGTATTATAGGCACCAAACATGCCCCTCTCCTTCAAAAAAGTGTTGTCCTCAATGCTTGAGTAGTTCTGGATGCTTCTGTATAAAATTCTCATCCTCCCATGTGGAATCTTCAGCAGATAAGTTCTTACACTTGACAAGACACTCTGAAATTGATCGATTTCATAGCTGTCGAGTTCTTGTTTCTGTGACTGCTTCTGGTTCCAATAAAATTTTTCCTTCCTCGTCAAGTTTTGGCAATATTATTTGAACTGGGAGCTTATCGCCTATAACCTTCTTTAAACATGAAACATGGAAAACTGGGTGCAATCGAGAAGCTGTAGGAAGCTCCAATTTGTATGCCATAGTACCAATCTTTTGCAACACCTTGTACAAACCATAATACATTGGTGATAATTATATTATCCTCTTACTTGCTTGAGGACATTTTCTTATATGGGTTGTAAGCTGTAGGAATACCCAATCACCTACATCAAAACTTCTTTCGCTGCGACGTTGATCTGCCTGTTGTTTCATTCTATTATGTGCAACACGAGGTTATCCTTTAAGAGTTGGAGGACTTGTTGTTGATGTTCGATGTGATGTTCCACTGCCTGAACCTTAGAATTTTCTCTTAAATATGATGTGATGGATGGTGGTTGATACCCATAAAGTGCCATACATGGGGTCATTTTTGTTGCTGTATGGAAGGAAGTGTTATACCACCATTCAGCCGGCAACCATTTGAACCATTGTGTCTGTTTATCAAATACAAAGCAACGAAGATATCCTTCCAAACAATTGTTTACTATCTCAGTTTGCCCATCAGATTGAGGATGATAAGATGAGCTATGAGCTAACTGAGTACCAAGACAAGAAAATATTATGTCCAAAAATTTCCAGTGAAAATGGGATCTTTGTCACTTACAATAATCTTTGGGTTTCCATCTAGCTTTTGAATTGTTTCCATAAATGCAGTAGAAACTGTAATGGCTTTAAATGGATGTGATAATGCACAAAAGTGTGCATACTTGGTAAGTCTGTCAACTACCACCATGATGACACTCTTTCCCTCAAACTTGGGTAAACCTGTGATAAAATCCATTAAAACCTCTTCTCAACGTTGGCTTGGAATGGATAAAGGTTGTAATAGACCCGGTGTCTTAATTGTTTCAACTTCATTTTGTTGGAAAACCAAACATTCAGCCACAAACCTTTGAATATCTGATCTAAGGCCATCCCAAAAAAAATCCTTCTTAACCTTGTGGTAAGTTTTTAAAAATCTCGAGTGCCCTCCTAAGGGAGAAGTGTGCAATTCCATAACAATCTTTGGTTTTAGCTGGGAATTCTTACAGAGGTATAAGTGATCCTTGTACCATAACGAATCATTTTTCTATCTAAATGTATCCGACGTACTGGAATCTTGTTGTAACTTTCGAATAAGTGCCCACACTTCTTCGTCATTCTTCCATT
>APFE030653334.1:48560-74929 GCA_000404065.3 Pinus taeda
CCACATCCTCATCCTTTCTTGAGAGTGCATCTGCCACCACATTTTGCTTCCCTTTTTTGTAGATGATTTCAAAGTCAGGTTCCTTACTAGGTGTTTTCATTTTCTTTCCTCAGGGCATCAGTTACCGATAATAATTCTCTACTATTCCCTTTGAATTCCTTCAAAATTAATTTTCAAACCAATCTTAAGCAAAAATTTAAAAGAATCTACACACCTTTTTTCACTTTGTAGGAGCTCAATATTGCCTCTGATGTATCTCTGTACTTTCATATCATCTAGTTCTGAAATTTCAACTTGTAGTAGCTCTCTGTGTCTTATTTCCAATGCCACCAGTTTGATCTAAATTGGATTCTCCAATGAAGAGTTATGCAAAATCTCCCATAGTGACCTACTTATAGACTAGTTCAGTAGAGCGAACTTGTATGTCATACCACGAGTCACTGTTTCAACCTTTGACTCTACAAAAATAAATACAAGAAATTACAGTCTGTTCTCTTTCTACACCTTCTTACTAAATTTCAATCTGATGCTCAGAGAGAAAGTTATGACGATTTTCCCCAAGTCACCTATTTGGAATGTAATTTTGGAGTCTGCAAGAAGACCAACTTCCTCAGATCATATCTCCGCAAATATAGCGCGAAAAGTTCTGAAATTTGGACCTGAGATTCAACACGATTTTTTCTCAAATGGGTTAGTTTTTTAGCTTCTGAAATGTCACAGAAAAAACGTTATAGTGAAAATTCCACGATGACCTGTTTGGAGCAGCGAAACCCTAGAATCCAAAGCTCTGATACCAAATGTTATGAAACTAGCTTCAAGAAAGATAGAGAAGATAGATCAACGCCTTAGAATTCAGCCTCTTCGAGGGGGCAACCTCCTTTACATTACATAAATGAACAATTCTTGGATGATTCAAAGGACAAAACCTCCTTTCTATATATAGGAGTCTAAAGAGTCACAATATAACCCAGCTGACCTAACAATAATAATATAAAGCCACAAAAATAACAATAGAGGGATTCTATGGGGCACAATAATAACAATATGGGGACAATAGGGGCACAACAATATTAATAAGAGGTACAACTACAATAGTAATGGGGTAATCACTAGTATTATAGGGACCCAACATTAATCAAGAGATATTTGATATAAAACTAAACCTTATGCCATTAACCCCTCTCAACATCACCCAATGGTATGTAACATGTACACGAGTATAATAAATGTTGCTTGAAATATTTGTGTTTTCATTTCATAATCAATCCATATCTTGAGAGTCATGAAATTTTTAATTCTAGAACATGTAATATGTGTAGTGGAGATCAATCAAACTTTTATTGTTCTAATAACTCACAACCAAGATTTCTTTCTTAAGATGGGTCCCACTTATTAGGATTTTTATTTATGGTTAAGTATAAAAAATGGTATTAGTTATAGGAGAGTTTGGTTTCAGACAACCATAATGGCTTGCGATCTTGATTTGCGTTGACTATCGTCGAAATATAGTTACTACAAAATGATGAAACTTGTGATCACCATGATCATGGATATGACTAATAAGAAAAAAATAATCTTAATAAATCTTAATAGGCTTGAGAGTGTATGATTTTTTGAACTTCAATTAATGATGGTATGTTCCCAAAATTATTTCCATTTAGAGGTACTGAAAATTGATGAAATATGTGCTCAATATGTTCACGGATGTGACTAATACGAAATGAATCAATTCTGACAATTTTAATTTTTTTCTTTTCAACAAGCATGCTTAATACTCAAACACATTTACTTGGATTTTGTTTCCATTATTAGTATTATCTGATGGGAGAGAAGGAATTTGAGGAATATGTTGAACTAAACATTTTAAAATAGTTAGACAATGAAAATTGTTACGCCGTAAGGCGTTTCCCTTTGAAGTGAATTACCCCAGCTGCCACCGTGTTTTATTGTTGACCGTAGATTTGTGGTGTTAGACGATTGAATGAAGTGTGATCGTTGATCACCAATGATCCAAAACTGAACGGTTAATGAGGAAGCGGGACGGACGCACCGCCAGCGAGCCATTCGTTTCCCTGACATGTGCTTGTTATAATATTTTTCCATAACGCGTGATTTGTCTGTTAGGTCCTCCGAGGCGCAGAGGATTATTAATATGCATACACTCTCAATCATTGCATTGCAAACCTGTTATGTCGCATTTCTTGGTCCATTCTGGTCGACTGCTAGAACTTCGAGCAGGGAGATTTCCGCTTCGAATTTGCAGTGGCCTGTCTGAGATTCACATTTGCTCAGCAGGAATTGCACTTAGGATTTGGGCTTTTCCACATCAATTCACAGTAACAGGCGCGTTGTGAGCATGAGCGAGAATGGCAGGTGCAGGAAACTACGCATCTGCAGCTCTCTTGGCCGTTGTGATGATAATGGTGGGAGCGGGAGTAACTACAGCAGCAACAGAGGTGACGGCAGCATCTCCCAGTCCAACAATGGAGGCAGGTGCTGCTTCCATGACCTTCGTTCCCTCTCTATTTTTCGCCATCATGGCCTCATTCATACCCTTGGCCTCTCGATTTTACTGAGATCTGTTGCCTTTGCTCTTGGTCATTTTTAATGATCAGGGAGGGGTGGCTTTTATTATGCTATTTTATGTATATTTCTGATATGTATACGACATTATAGGTCTAGGTTTTGTGGAGGCCATTCTTTTTTGGACGAGTGCCAGAGTATTTTGCATCTGCTACACGCTTTTCTTCCTTCATTCTTTATCCATTTAGGAAATAAAGGCATCTTTTCACGGCCCTTTCTACTGAATATGATTTGAGTTAATAAATTTTGTTTGATAATCTTGGACTTAGCAGATTACAATTGCTTGGCAGATTTTGACTTTTTCTGTTGTTTTAAGGTTTTTTAATGAATCCCTTTGAATGTTATGATGTTGTTTGTCTAGAGTACTTTAAAATGGGATGAGTTTAAATATGCTAATCTAGGGTAATGCACTAGAAGCATTGGTTCGCATGAAATCCTTTCCAACATAGGGTCATGTTCCAGCATAGTGACCCTCATCGTGTCAAATTTTCCGAGAGCGGGTGACCAACCACCTCCCTGCTGGCGCCCGCTATGCTGTCACATTTTCAAAATGAAAGCTCGCGCCAAATCGGCAACTCGTGTTCTATTTTCGTTTTCTTTTCGCTCCCTTGCTCCGTTCGCGCTCCCTTGGCTCACCCCGCAGATCCTCTGCAACCCTCTAGCAGTCACTGCTCCCGCTCACTGTGCTGTATCTCTACCTCCTGTGCGCGCTAAGGTGTAAGGTGATGCTCTGTAAGCTTACAAATATTCCAACCACATTCATGATTAATGAATAACCTTTTCACGCCTAGTCTTCATAAATTTCTTTGTTGTATTTTTAGATGATCTCATGGTCTATGGCAAGAACTCCCTCCATGCTAAGTTGAATGCCAAGCATTCAAAATATGATTTCTTCGAAAAGCTAAAGTGATTAGGCACAGATTGAACGAAATACAATCAACCCTGCGAAAAAATGTAGCTCTGAGGGAACATTGACAACCCTTTCTTGACAATATACAACAGAAAAGGAGCATCCGATGTTGCCATCCTCGGATTGCTAAAATACTAAGGTGCCAATTTCTGGTATGGAAATGGAAATGGAAGTGGAAGTAAGATACATGGAGGGAAAAGAAAAATAAATTTTACTCCTTCCAGGAGTGTACACCCCTCATCTAATGAAATTGCACAAAAATGATGCCACCAATCATCTCATTCACTCAAATATTGTTTATTCCACGAATCTGGATGTAATCGAAGGTAAAATCCCCTTATAACTGATCACAAAATTAAGTGCTTACCAGTGAAGAAAATACATAAGGGGTTCGACATCTGGTCGTGATCCCCTCTTTTTCGTCTTTCATCTTCTATCTATCGACTTTCTTTTGCGGTAAGCTACATCAGCAGTTAGGAATCTGTATGTTTCCAGGTTTTTTTATGTTTTGACACTTGTCCTCATAATAACGCCTATTATAAATTACAAGTTTCCAACGACCGCTGAAGTTATTCAAAATTGTTGTACAAGCAAGTGTTCCCATGAATTCCACTCATTTAATCTGAACACAAAAACATCAGATACCCGCAAAAACAAGGTTTAAAAACACAAAACAGACCCCTGATTACTCGAACTATTACAGGGATCTTAGAGAATAAATAAATCCTTGAAAATTGTATTAAGTTTCTCAAAACAATAAGCGAAGTTCCGTACCTCTTTAAAGAACTGTGGATGGGATCGAATTGTATAGAATTGTTACGAAGAGTATCCTCGTGTTTCTGTTTCAGAAAGGAATTTCCGGGTCACCCAGGATGTCTTCATTAGAAAGATAATATAGCTGCTAAATAGACAACTACAACGTCAGTGACAACAGGATGGGCTGTAGCAAGGGCGAAGGCACGTCAATTTCTTATCAGTACAAATAAGGTTTTTCACAAATCTCTTCTTGTATGAAAATGTCTTTTTCATAAATAAAGAGTTTTGTGATCTGAGTGAACCCTATATTTCCTAAGAGGTAATCACAATTGACATGTTATCTTGCCAGTTGTAGTATTGTGCTCGTCATTCCAGGGCAACAGAGTATCGGATTTTGTTCTGCGTATGACCATGACATGGTATCTTTGATTCTTATATTTTGTCTTCAAGTTCTGAATTATTGGCTATACCAAAAAAGAATAAAAAAAGAAAACTAGCCATCAAGCAAAACTTGTGCAACAAATTCCTTCTTTATTAGGAATCATCTATTACGAGCAAGCTCCAATAGCTACCAGTTGTGGCAGTTCATTACATGTACGGGTAAAGACTCAAAGCTGGGGTTCTGTTGTGACAAGTACTGGGGATACATGAATCTTTGCTTTCTTGTTTAAATAAAGGAGTGTTAGTGGTATTCAAATAGAAGGAAGACAAAATCAATGCAACAACTGGCCATTCATTAGCCTAAACAAAGGAATTACACAAGGAATTCTACTTTTGCGAGAATGACAAAACTTGGTAAAAAATACAGATGGCAAAGATCAACAGGAATAAAACTGTTTCCAAAGTTACGAACATGAATGTATCAGTAAAAAGGATAGCTGTAATATGTGGCCAAATTTCCCTTTTTAAAGAGAGGTGGAAAAAATTTCAGAGCTCTGTCATCAACAACTCAGATTTTCAAGATGAGGATCAACAGTTAAAGAAGCATTATCTAGATTTCTAGGCAAATAAATTTCTATTAATTCCGTATTGAAAGAGAATTTGACTCCAGAAGCTCCAAATGCTATGACAGAGCTCCCACAGGCTCCCAAGGCACTATCCTGATTATAACACACTCCAAATTCATGATTATATCAAGTCAGACTTGCATTCGGAATTTGACCCAAACAATGATAAAACTGTATAGGTGCATTTTGACAGTGTTCCCATTTTCGACCCTGCTGATGACAATGAAGGAGATGTGGACAAGTTTGACCTTGTACTTAATTTGAAGCAAGGCGGTGCCAGGTTACTCATCGATTTTGAAGGCCTTCTTGTATATGATAACTACAATTACTGCAATAAATAGAAGCACAAGACATTTTTTATGCCAAGTTCATCCCTTGAACATTGTACAGGCCCAGGGAATTATTTTTCATTCATTGTAGACCCTTAGAAGACACAAATTTTGATTATATTGATATGGCCAATGGATGTTCATGTTCGGCAAGTTGTGAATATAGAATTGAAGAAACCCCCAGCCGCAAAGAACAATGGTAAGTTCCAGGCAACCCTATCATTGTTCAAAGTTATGATAACTAGATCTCAGGAAAGATTATCTTTCCAGTTTTGAACAACATTCATCCCTTGATTTCCCAACAACAGAACAATGATCCAGGAGACGTGGATTCCAAAATAGCAGATGAACAGGAATATGTGCCAAGTATTATTTCATTTAATAAAGTTATAGTGGATGATGTGTTGTGTCGTTGCTGCAAATGGTTAAACTGTCTTAATGATGGCTATGTGTTTAGTCAATCATGCATTAAGATCTCTGATAAAGTTTTTCTATATATAAATGCTAGTGATCGACCACTGGTTTTCTTAGAGTTACACCAGTTCTTGGAGCAAACATAGCGTGTATACTATGCCAAAAGATAAATGACAATTATTGTCTAGGAGAATTTACAATAGCGTTGTGAGGACTACCCTAGATGCATGAAAGACGCTGGCAAAACAAGTACTGAAATGCCCGAGATCCTCCAAGGTGCTGGGGGTGATTATTGTGGGGTGATTCTGAATGAAGGAACAAAGTATAATGCATCGCCATGAATCTGTAGAAGTCAACTCATGGAGGATGTGCTATGAGAGTGCTTCAACATTCCCTAGGCATTGCAATCAACAGTTACGTCGTGCATTACCTTTGCCATTGAAGCATTGTGTGTGCCATCGGGATCATTCACTTCTCCACATTGAAGCATATAAACTTATGATATTCATTAACTCTTTGGATTTCTGATAAGATCATACAACACCAAAAGCTAAAATCTAGGCCCAACTCTTTGAAAATTATCTTTGAAGGATCCTATAGCCCCAAGTAGACCATGTCATCCATCTCACTGTATGGACGAGGAAATAGTGAGATTGGATTCTCAATGCATCCACTACCATCTTGTTGAGGGGCTGACTGAGAATGTTGAGAATTTTACAATAAGCCAAGGAAATTCCCAAACGAATTCTCAACTGGAGAATATTAACGCTAAGACAATAGCTATCAATTAACATAGTTCGATTGAGTTGCTTGAGACCATCACTCTCCTCATTAAAGAAAAATAATTCTGAAGGAGCACAACTCAGTGTTAAGATCCCTCTGCAAACTGATTTCCAAGCCGAGGCATATATTGAAATCTTAAATTTAAGTGTTGCATCAGACGGGTTACCATGATGTAAGAAGTGGATCAGGTGAGGTGGTGAATGGTGTGATAGTTGAAGACCTCATACTCATCTTTCTAACAATCTTGTGTGACAACATACATGAAGTTACAGGTCTGGCCCTTAACAACATTGGTAGAAAACACACAGTAAATGAATCCCCTCTTCTCCCCCCTCTTTCTGTTACATGCTTTAAAGGAGGAAACCAGTTTCACTCCAACCAATACAAGGATCTGCAGTGACAACATTTGTGCCTTCGAAATGTTTTTGAAGAGCTCTCCATATGCTACAGGAACTGGTAGGGCCAACCTAGAAATTTGAATGTTTTCTCCCCTTTGTTTAAAGCATTTGGTAGTTAACAACAATTCTATGCAAAGTGAATCAGCGTTGGACTGTAAGGCCGCAGGAGGGTCAAAGTAAATTTTTGTTTGGCAGCTGAAATGGGTTGGAGGGTAAGGACAGATCAGGTAACAAAAACAATAGCACAACCAATCCAGGATCATTCAAATTATTTGGTGGTAGAAAGCTCTAACCCAGGGCTACCAGAAGCAAAGAGGGCCCCCCTTGATCTTTTAAGAGGCAGCGGTTTCAAACTTGGAACAACCTAACAGGGCATGTTGAATTGTTGAAAGTAGGAGAAGGTTATTCGAACCTCTGTGGCAAGACAACCAACACAACTATTACAACAAGGATTTCCCATCACAAGTGGAAATTGGAGCAAGGGTAACATAACAGTTATCCGGTAGTTAGACATTAATCTAGTAACCAGTTATAGTTAGAAGATTGGATTATAGAATTTTAACGTTGCACTCAAAGTATATTGGTGGTCGATTTACTACTATGTGGGAAATTAGCCCTATCTTTTGTGGTTTTGCTATAGAATCATATTACTGTTAACAATCTAGTACATTAATAGTTGAAGTGCTATATTGTGCATCTTTGGTCGAATCTACTTTCATACCTCAAAGATTTTAGATCATAGCCAAAATTTAAGACAAAGCAGAGGCACCTGTGTCCATCTTTAATCCCCCTTGCAGAAATAATCTTAAACTTAATGCATCATTAGACTGGATTTTATGTATAAGAGGTGTATGTAAATGCAGACTGATTGTTTGATTTGTTTTACTGATATACGCACTCGATTATTCATGGCCGAAAATGCATTGGAGTGTTATAAACTTTGTTTCTCTAATGATTTGTGAGTTGTCTCGTAAGATAACAATATTAAACATTATTTTTTTAATGGCAAAAGAATGTAGCAAGCCCTAAAACCTAATCTGTTGTACCAAGTAATGAAATCTCGTATCTAAGCAGTCTGCATTTTTATTGTTATGGTTTAATTCACCTTACACCTTAGCGCGCATCGGAGGCAGGGATTTAGCACTGTGAACGGGAGCAGTGACTGCTTGAGGGTTGCAGAGGACCTGCGAGGTGAGCCAAGGGAGTGCGAATGGAGCAAGGGAGCTAAAACAAAATGAAAACAGAACGCGGCCTGCTGATTTGGCGCCAGCTTTCACTTTGGAAATGTGTCGGCATGGCGAGCGCCAGCAGGGAGGTGGTGGGTCACCCACTCCCGAAAAGTTTGACGCGATGGGGGTCACCGGTCCCGGAGAAATGCACGATGCCGGAGTATGTTCGCATGGAAGCCCATGGGCATGCATGGTAAAGGGGCCTCCATAAGGGCATTTAATGCACTATGGTAGGCTAGTTAGCTCTTGCCCACTCATCTTCTGACATCAGACCAAAAGGGTACAAAGCATATTATAACCTGACATACTCATCTTCTGACATCAAACCAAAAGGGTACAAAAGCATATTCTAACCTAACATACAAATCACAAATTCATTTGGTGACATATCCTGATAAAAGGGCACAAAGCATAAAAATAATGGCATATAAGAAGAGTTGAAGATTTGGTAAGCCGGTGAAATTTGTTCTTGCATTTTTCATCTTGTGTGTTGAAGATTTGGAAAGCTAATGTTATGGTGTAATTTGCTTTTAATCTTGTAAAATTAAATGATCCAAAATGACATTAATCATTTAAAGGGGCTTGGTGGATAAGGTATCACTCAAGCGGCTATAAAAATGTTCTATGTTACACTTCACTTTATTTGCACCTAGATTCAAAATTGTGTTTGAACCTTTCAGTTCTATAAAGAATATATTTACGCCGTAAGGCGTTTCCCTTTGAAATGAATTGCCCCAGCCACCGTCGTGTCCTATTGTTGACTGTGGATTTGTGGTCTTAGACGATTGAATGAAGTGTGATCGTTGATCCAACACTGATCCAAAACTGGACAGTTAATGAGGAAGCGAGACGGACGCATCACCAACGAGCCATTCGTTTCGCAGCTGACATGTGCTTTGCTCGCACTGCCAACAAGGGCTCTACCTGGACTCGAGCTCTGAACCTCCGCCTCATGCGCAAAAAAAGGACCATCACGATGATGAAGCAGAAGAAATCCTCCCTCATAACGCTGATGAGAAAAATGAGATCAGCATCTTTCCATTGAAAATATTGTAATAATGTTGATCTTGAAACAGGCGGCCAGATCATGGCGCCATTGAGAGAAGACTCTGGACTCTACAGAAGATTGTTCCCGGCGGCAAGAAATTGGAAGTTCATACACTTTTTCAGGAGACCGTCGACTATATTTTGAATCTTCAAATGCAAGTTCAAGGTTTGGAAGCTCTTGCAGATTTCTACACTGCGAATTCTGCAGGTCGTGTGGTCGAGTCCGCCCCGCTACAGGACCGATCAATATCCTGCACTGCACAGGTCTGATATGGTATATACGCGAGCTTGCTTGCTTTTCTGTATAATTTTAACTATGCAGTGTATATATGAAGGCAACGAGGATGTAGCTGGTTGTTATCTGGGAATGTTTCTCACTATATGGTATGGTTGTATAAGGCAAATAAATTTACTCTTTGTAAAGGTACTGCTCCTATTTCTTAATATCTAAAAGGGGTGAGGATTAAATATGGAAAAATGGCCTGCTATTTTACTGAACACCACACAAAGAAGAGTTTTGAAATATGGAAAGAAAGGGATCTGAGACGAGCAGAGAAAGAGGAGCGCAGAAGAGCTAGAGGTAGATTGAGAAGTTAATCGACATTGTTAGAGTGGCTCGCCGTTGTTGATCCATGAATGATGCCGAAGAATAAAACTCGCTCCCACACAAAACACCAATTTTTTCGGACCGCCTCTTTTCCTCCTCAGCCCTTATGACGGCACGTCAGCCCTTATATATAAAAGTGTGACGATGTTTACACTGCAAACTGCATATTGATTTTCACATTTGTGTGTTTTTGAAATTTGTACTTTGTGCTCGTAGAAGCAAGATATTCTATAAGATGTGTACTTCGTGCTCGTAGAAGTGAGGTATCTGCTTAACACTGTTTGTTTTCCAAGTTTGTTTATCAGAATGTTTCAATAGATACATGTGAATCTAATTTGGTATCTATTTATCAATAGATACATGTGAATCTAATTTGGGATGTATTTATCAGGGGATCAAAAATAGGGTTTATAGATGTATTTTTTTGAAATTTTATTTATATTGGATTTTTTTTTGTAATGAGAATTTTTGTATTAAAAAAAAAGTGCTACTGGAACATGCTGCTAAAGCAGTGTATAGGAATGAAGGTTACAATCCTTGACCGAAGAAAATGAGTCATTACTTGTATGTTTTGAGATCCTTCCGATATAAAATTTTTGAAGATTTCCAACAAACATTTGTCTCCTATTTAAATGGGTGGTTGAAATTATTTTATGCAACACTCCCCTTTAATTACAAAAAACAAAAATTTAAACTAAGATATTTTCTGGTTCGAGTCTAAGCTATGCTTAGAATTTATTTATTTTTGACATTAGTTGGATTTCCTTTTCTTTTCTTCATTGCTTTAGCTTTGTCTTTTTGTTGTAAGCTTCAGATTTCAGTGTCTTTATTCGCTGGTGCAACTGTTCAATTGTTCCAAGTTGTCCATGCATGTCCTCTATTTCTTCAAAAATTGGCTTGTATGTAAACGACTACCACATGTCACCTTCCATAGCTTGCTCTTCATCAATTCGTTCCAAAATAAATCATAAAAATATTTTGTCTCTCAAGGACATTATTGCATGGAAATTTCATTAACATTTTTATTTTCTACAACATCCATGTTTCCTTCAACATTCATTGTTGCAAGTTCTATGAAAACATCATTAACACATGGTGTTTCAAGCCATGTTTCAAGAAGTTTTAGTGTGAGAGATTCTCAATGAATACATCAACCTCTTTTTCAATGAAGATAAGTTATTGTAGCATATGCCGCTAATCAATGCCAACGACATGTCCATGTTTATTTCAAAATGATTTAATGTATTTACATCATCTACAATATAATCTGAAAGATAACCCATTGATCATAACAAACCATAGCAGCTAGATTCTTTTAATGTCTTAAAAAAAACCAATGGATGCAACTTTACGAGAGAAAAATGGCATTGCCACAGTAATATAAATCATAACAGAGATCTTCATTCATATATATATATATATATATTATATATATATATATATATATATATATGTATGTATGTATGTATGTATGTATGTATGTATGTATGTATGTATGTATGTATGTATGTATGTATGTATGTATGTATGTATGTATGTATGTATATATATATATATATATATATATAGTATGTACTATAGAGATTTATTTATCTCAATGATAACTTGAGATTCTTCCAGTTATGACAAAAGAGTAAAATATTGAAAATAGAACATGGACTATAGAAATTTATATGAATGATAACTTGAGATTTTTGAGATTCTTATCCCACGTTGCATACGATTTCAATGTATGTAAATGAAAAATTAATAGATCAATTTAATCTTAATTTTGACAGATTTGCTATTCTTCCCCACTCTATGACTTACGGCGTTTCCTTTGCAACATAAGATGCAAATGCTAGTACAATCAAGTGAAATCAATTTTGATAGCATTAATTTTGATAGGCTTAGAATGTAAAAAATAAGCTTTGCAATACTAAACATGAAAACACATAAACAATATGTGCATCATTCGAAGGAAATAATAATATCTATTAAAAAAATATATTGATACTTAATTAAGAGAATTATATTTCTCTTCCATAGCTTCTGGGTTTGTATTGTAGGTTTCATGTGGGAGTAATTTGAAAATGAGTAAAGTGAGATGATATCCATATCAACACATAAATATATCTTTTTGAAAAGTCATTTTACTTGACCATCCACTGTAGGAGGCATATGTGATTAAAAATATTGTGTTTAGCAATATGAATTTGAAGGCCATATAGAATCTTTACAAACATAGTAAGGGAAATGTATATTGAGATTAAAACATCAAATGGACAATGTGAAGCCATGGAAGAGAATTATAGGTAATAGAATACATTAAGAAAAATAATGATATCCTTTTTAGTAGTTGGAGGTCCACATAGCTATCCATTGTGAACTACAAATAATAAGAAATATCATTTAAAAAAATGAAAATTATGTCATAAATCTTTTGTATTTAATATTTGTTATCATTTTTTAGTCACCAACATGTTTTTGTTACAGTGTATGCCAATTAAAAATTTCTCATAATTTTTTTGAATTGAGGATTTGTTATCATTTTTACTCTAGAATGTTTTAGTTGTTATGTTTACCTATGATTAAGAATATCCTAATTGTATTTACTATCTCATTGACCCTAACCTTACAAATCTTGTTTCGAATATACCTTCTTCACTTGTCAAGGTAATTTCAATGAAAAATGGAAGGCACAAGCATAGGATCCCCTGTTTCTCTTGGAATTGACAAACATTAAATGGAACATTTCAAGAATCAAGACCTTTGAAAATTACAATTAATACATGAATGTTGGGAATGAAATTTTGATGAGAACCTTGTCACTTGATCACATGGATAGGACTCCTAAAGATTTTATTGGACCATTTGAATATCATCTTCTCCAAAGGCATTCAATTTACCATAGAATTTGAACAAAAAATCCACTTCCTTCCTTCTTTTGGATGTATTTGTCACCATTGAACTTGATGGATCCTTTTCCACCAAGTCATAAAGTAAGAAAGATTATAAAAATCAATATTAAACGCCAATTCTCATCACTATCGTGCTCAATATATTGTTATTTTGTATACATTTTTCTAGAGGCCTTAACAAACTCTCACCTTAGACTTTTTCTTCACAATAATTGATACTCCTTTTAAATTAACTAAGTCTTCCATAAAGAAATCCAGTTTTAAGTCCCTTCCCAATACTCTCAATAATACCCTTCCCAACTTTCCTCTCACTCATCCAAGGTACTAATAGCAAGCTTTCTAAAATCATAAGAAAAACATCCACATGTTCTTTAAACCTCATAAAACTCCCAAAAACATGCCATTTATTGGAAACAAAATCGATCCCCTTAAGCACCAAAGCACATTTAAGATCTCGTGTTCACGTAGAATACATTGTCCAAATGAGTTGATATATCCAATTTCACCTTAAAAAAAACACATCACCATGGTAGTCATAACCATGTTTCTAAATCTCTCATGAATGTACTTTTTCTTTTTAAAAAGCACAACCTATGTTTTGACAAAACAAAATTTTTCAATGGATTCCACCCTAATTTCACTCTTTTCAATAGAAAAACCATCAATATTGAAAATAATCATTATAATATTAATAAAAATAATGACCTTAAACATTACCGATCATAGATAACTTCATCTCCTTAACTTAAAACTAATTACTCAATTCTCTTTATAATATATATATATATATATATATATATATATATCTTTATTTATTTTAATTATCTTATGTCTCATTATCTTATATATTTCTTGAACTCTCTTATTAGTCCCTACCCTTTCAGGGCTGCAGAGACTATAGTAATTATTTTTAAAGCATGGATTAATTCTGCATGAAAAACAATGAAACACTTCTTTCTTTCACCCAAATTTTACAAAGTATTATGCCCTTGTTCCATTGATTACATTTTGGAAGCATATCACATATGTAAACCACATTCTTTTAACCAATAAGAAATTTGAAGGTCGTATTTGTCCTCTTCCCGAGGCATCTCCTACATCATAATTATTCATATCTTGGTTAAGATTGGTTAAAAAGATATGTTTAGTGAATAATTTCCACCCATTGAAGTAATGCTATCATTACCAAATAACAATATATGTTTTTCTATTTCCTTGGTCAAGGATATGCTATATGATATATGAAGATGTTTTGGTGTCAATGTAGTCATAAGTTTCTACTTGTATGTTTCTTCTATTGAAACTTAATCATTTGAGTTTGAAGTAGTTGTTCATTTGTTTCACCACCGCCACTGCACCACCAGTATATGATGGTATAATGGAAGTGTATTACCGTTGTTGCTGAGATTGGTGATAGCTTCTCTTGATGGAGTAATTTATTGCGGTTGAGACTAGTGATAGCTCCTCTTGATTGAGTATGGAAGTTTATTATTGTTGTTGCTAAGACTAGTGATAACTTCTCTTGATGGAGTATATTGTTGTGGTTGAGACTGGTGATAGCTTTTCTTGATGGAGTATTCTTGCTGCTACCATTGGTGATAGAAGTGTTCTTGCTACTTGATATTGGTATCAACATGACCTGACAGTTTGGACAGAGCTTGGGTTGTTGATGGAGTATCGAAGTGTATTATTGTTGTTGTTAAGACTAGTGATAACTTCTCTTGATGGAGTATATTGTTGTGGTTAAGACTGGTGATAGCTTCTCTTGATGGAGTATTCTCGTTGCTACCACTAGTGATAAGAGTATTCTTGCTACTTGATATTGGTATCATCGCCAATGCTATTTCCCATCACCAATCACCATCAAAATGGACTTCGACATGTGCATTGGTACCTCCTCAATCGTTGGTAATAAAATCTAATTGGAACACCTAATCATGGAACCTCAATAATTGAACCTGCCAAGCCAAGATTTTAGCGCCTTCCCCTCCCCCCTCGAATATGTGAACCTTATTCCTTTAAGTAATTGTCTTAAGCTGTCTTTTTCCTTTATCTCAAATCAATTGCTGCTTAAGGCTCTGCTTCTAGATCTCAACATGGCTAGGCTAAAGAGTAGGAACTAGACTTATAATTATAGTTGTAGATTAGTTAGGAGATAGTTAGTCTATTTATAGTCTTTATAGTCTTAAGTGTCAAATATATTCAGTATCTATAGGAGTTTCTTAGAATAGGGACTATAGTAATTATTTTTAAAGCATGGATTAATTCCGCATGAAAAACAATGAAACACTTCTTGCTTTTACCCAAAGTTTGCAAATTATTATGCCCTTGTTCCATTGATTACATTTTGGAGGCATATCACATATGTACACCACATTATTTTCACCAATAATAAATTTGAAGGTCGTATTTTTCCTCTTCCCAAGGCATCTCCTACATCATAATTATTCATATCTTGGTTAAGATTGGTTAAAAAGATATGTTTCGTGAATAATTTCCACCCATTGAAGTAATGCTATCATTACCAAATAACATTAGATGTTTTTCTATTTCCTTGGTCAAGGACATGGTATATGATATATGAACATGTTTTGGTGTTAGTGTAGTGATAAGTTCCTACTTGTATGTTTCTTCTACTGAAGCTTAATCAATTTTGTTTGAACTAGTTTTTTATTTGTTTCACCACCGCCATTGCACCACCAGTATATGATGGTATAATGGAAGTGTATTACTGTTGTTTCTGAGATTGGTGATAGCTTCTCTTGATGGAGTAATTTGTTGCAGTTGAGACTAGTGATAGATTCTCTTGATGGAGTATGAGTAATTTATTGCGGTTGAGACTAGTGATAGCTTCTCTTGCTGGAGTATTCTTACTACTGCCACTGGTGATAGGAGTATTCTTGCTACTTGATATTGGTATCAATGTGACTTGAGAGTTTGGATAGAGATTAGGTGGTTAAGTGATAAGTAATTGTAAGTAAAAATTAAACATTAGTTAAAACAATTAATAAAATCCAACGTAATTACATAAAATATTTCTATTAAGTAATTTCATAATTTTTCAAAAGACAAGATATAATTGCAAATAACAGGATAAAATCATATCTTTAGTTCATTTATTTTATGCTTTTTGAAAACACAGAGAGTGATTGTACTAATTTGGTTTTTCAATAAAATTTGAAGTATCTACTCAATTTATAAACAAAGAATTTAAAATGGCTAAATTTATTAAATTTTAAACTTATGATAGGTTTCAATTTGATCGTGCTTCTATTTTGAGCATTTATTTTTGTCATTTTTGCGATGAAATTGCACGTAACAATCTAAAGACACTGAACATTTATCCTATGATTTTTGAATGCACAAAATGGATTTTTTATTATGATGTTGGCTGCTACTAGTTCAAATAGATCGCTCGCTTACTTAACTTATTCAACAGAATCAACAACATTAACTAGATCTGCCCTAACCTTCCTTGCACATTTCCAATGGTAGTTTTTATATTCATAACCTATTTGTGTGGCTTAGATGTGAACATACTATAGAAGAAATCGTGGGAATTTATGACAACAACGAAGGGTGTTATTAGTTGTTTTAGCACTTAGGATAAAGAAAAATTAGAACTGTCAAGTATGATTTAGTTTGTCTCATTTCAATTTCTATATGATGTGAGATATATGCATGGCCCAACAAAAACATGGACATCTTGTTGATATGCAATGTGACATGGAATCAGTTAGTACAACATTCCAATGGATATTGAGTAGGAAACTAGATACTTATCCATGACATATATGTGAGTGTAGAATGAAATACCAATAATGAAGGATGCCTCGTAACTAGTCGATGTGGTTCAAACCCCTCACTGTAAATTGGAGAGACTAGGTGAAGTATTCACTCCAAATAGATTTCCTAGTGTCATCAAACAAAAGCTTGATCTCTCCTAGGTGGCTTGTTGTATGTCATCCATTACTGCTTCACAAGCTAGTAATAATGCACAGAAACTAAATAGGAAAGAATTTTAGCTAAATAGGTCCTTTAAGATTGGCACATGTGTTTTAATTCCCATTTAAGTGGTTTATCACTTATCTATTAACCTCATTTCTATTCTATTACCAATGGATGTGTTATTAGTATCTTGGTTTGAGTCCTCCTCTTATGGAAGTTTACAGTCTATATTCTTGAATTTCAACACATTTTTCATTGTTCCAACGTCTTTTGAATGTGAAAAATCAAGGGAAAATTCCTCATCTGAACAACCCTACCAAAACCCAAAAACCTGAGTTGCCTCAAGTCTCTTTGAATCCTCCATTCATGTCTCCATGAAATAGCACTGATGTGAACATAGTGATTGTATGGAAAACAAAGAGAGGTGGACATAATTTTTGTAACAACGACCATTAAAACACCTTGACCTTTCATTATGAATAAATTCGAAACGCTAAGAAAAAAATCCCTTGGACTAGAATGAAACAAAACCAATTGCAGATGAAGAGGGTTTGTAAAATCCATCCCTGGCTTGCCCAATGAAACCCTTCGATAATGGAAACCCCATGAGATAAGTGACACTTGTGGTCCGTGCAAGTGTTTTGTTGTGTTGTAGTCTTAGGTACAACTAAAGATTAATTAGACCTTTCAACAACAATTGATTCCACTAACACCTTTAAACTATTTTTCCTACACATATCTTATTAAAAATTAATGTTTGTTTAAAATAAATTTTAATACGTAATAAATCCCAAAATCCCAAGCCACTAAATTAAAACCAAAGGCAATCTACTTCTGGTGTTACCGTGGATTGTTCGGTTGTTCACTATATGTTCATAGATTTCTCTTTTCGATCCAACTCCAAACATTAATTTAATGTAATTAAAGTATGCATTGGCTTCATCTTCTCATTAGTAATTGAGTGAACTAGATATAAATGTGATATGATACCTGGAAGGTTGAACAATTCCATTGTAATCTAGTCAGGTTCCCCAATCCCTGCCCCCTTACCCAAATGGAGACATGATGGAAGTATATTTCTTTGTGGGCCCTTCTTTCATATCTTTGGGACTCTATTATGCTTCATGGAATATTAGGGTTATACAA
Source organism: Pinus taeda (assembly GCA_000404065.3). Lineage (NCBI taxonomy): Eukaryota > Viridiplantae > Streptophyta > Pinopsida > Pinales > Pinaceae > Pinus > Pinus taeda. Next base: position 66,618 of record APFE030653334.1, read on the forward strand.
AAGATCCAAGACTAGAGCTCCCTCCAACTGAGTGTGCGTATTAAAAACTAGTGTTTGTTTAAAGTGAATTTTACTACATAATAAATCCTAAAATGCCAAGCCATCGAATTAAAATCAAAGGCAATCTACATGGTATTGATATGCATAAATGTGGAAGATTTCACATTAAATCTCTTATTGACAGGTATTTACATGGTAATTTTGTATGCATCCTAACTACCTGATAAGTCTTTACTCGAAGGTGATAAGTCAAATTTTCTACTTTTTTGTTTGTAAAGGCGCCTCTACTTTTGTCCGGTGAAATATTTAAACTTTGAATTTTTGACATTTTAGTTTGTGAAGGTGCCTCTAGTTTTCTAAGGTCAAATAGTTTGAAATTTGAAGTTCAGTTTCATTGGGCTTCATGAGAATTTTTTTGAACCCTTGCGTATTGTTTGGCTATAGATCATCCTGCATTAACCAAACTGAAGATCCTAATGTGCAAATAATGTTGATTTTGCACTTATCATGGACCTTGTTGTTGATTCTAAACTATGATTGTTCAGAATTAATAAAAAATATTTTCCAGTCATCCTTATCAACAAAATTACAATAAACTAACAACAAAAGGTCCTTTTTTATTACATTGGATGTTGGACTAGAACCTTTGGTCTTGTTTGAGTAATTATGACATTAATTTTTTTCTAAATGTGATGCATCTCTTTCTTGTTATGTTGTAAAGCACACTTAACTTCTTTGAGTACAATCATGTGGTGAGCACCAATATTGCAGCAATAATGCTGCAACTCTTGGGCTGCCTACTTTACTCTTATCAACCCGGCAGTTCGTAACAAAATTGGATGTGTCGGTGTTGTATGCACAAGTACTAGTTCTCATTGAAAGTTGTCACTTGGTTAGCTGGTGCGAGATCACTAGGAGCTCAAGCCAACTTCTATGGATTCTAGAAGAAGCTCTATATGTGATGGAAGGAAAGAAAGATTACTCTACAAATTCTATTCTAACCGCAGAAAGAAGAAAGACTGAAACGTAAAGAAAACCTAGTAAACACTAATTAACCAACTAATCCTACTTTTGCATAAAGCACTATGAAAACCATGAAAGGAATGCCATTACCTACTCAAAGAAGTAAACAACATCTAACTATGTTATTTCTGGAAGTAAATAAGCAAAGAACATATTTTTGGATTTTTATGTGAAATTGACATGCATGTGATTTATTGTGTGTGAGTGTGGCAGCGAATAGGTGGCCTTGGAGGACGGTTTTGGTACTTGAGAGGATGTAGGATGGTGTGGATGGGTCATAGGGCATCTCAGGTGGCCTTTTGGAGGCTTTTCCCACACTCGGCCTTCAAAAGAAAGCCTACAGGAAAACCTATAGGAGGACAAATGAAATCTACAAGAGGAAGAACAACGTTCCACAGGAGGCCGAGAGTAGTTTTCACTATTTTTAGGGTGTGAGAGTGGGTGAAAAAGGTGGATGAAGGTTGGAATGAGGTGTTAGGGTGCCTGTAGTATACCATGAACCACCAGGAGAGAGAAAGATGATTAGATTTTCTCAAGGAGAGAGGAAGAAGTCCTAGGAAAAATGCAGGAAACTAAGGCAGAATTGAGGTGAGGTTTGTGTGACCTGTAGGGCATGGATCAGATGGAAGATGGGATGGTTGATAGGCTGGCCTACTACTAGAATGGATCTACTACAAAGGAACTGACAGTCAACCAATGAGATCAGACAAGCAATGAAATGAGTGCATCTAGAAACACATAGTTTTGCATCAAACTAGTCTAAACTATGATCTATGAAAGGAAATGTTGAGAAATACTATAGGAAATAAAAGAATGAAAGAATACTATTGCAAATAAATAAGTGAGCATGATGAAGAAGATCTGAAGCAAGGCAAAACTAGACTATTAACCTACCAAAAAGCTGCAAACACTAGAAGTCCTATGAATGAGGAAAATTTGTGTTTTTGGGGCAGCAAGAGGGTCTTTGCCTCCAATCATGGTCCCAAAGGGAGGAAGAGAGGAAGGAACTATTTCTAGCCTTTTGAATCTTTTTTTAATCACTGCTTAACTTGCTATAGAAAGCATAAATGGAAGCAAACTACTGAATCATCAAAAGCAACCTATTCTTAACCATAAAAGAAATACATCTAACAACAACCTAATCTACAAACTGAAATAAAACATACAAATACAAATAAAGAGGAGCTTAGCTACTTGGATTGGACCCTAACCCAAGAGCTTCTTCCCTCTGAGGTAACTTAGTGTTATCTCAAAAAGGATTCGATCTTTATTTTCAAAACAATAGTAGGATTACATGAAACTATCACAAAATAATGAGCTTGAAGTTGATCAGAGTTTACATAAGCAAAAAACCGACAAAAATCCAACCCTAGTGAGGCCCTAGGCGTTTCTATTTATCCAAATGAAGCTACCAACAACTTCCTTAAAATCAGTGGAGGCTTGGCTCCCAAGACTCGAGATAATCATTAGTCATCCTCCACTTACTCGACTATCTCCTAGTGCATGATTTGGCTGCTTGTACTCCGAGCTGAATGAAGGGGAATTCGAATTGAGGAGTAATAAATGAGGGGTATTCCCTCCTATAAGTCCTCTCCTTTGTCCACTTTTATTTATTTCTACCATTTTTCCGCTGGATCCTTGACTTTGACTTCGAAAATCATCAATAATCTGCATTAAATACTCATTAGACCACATGGCACAATAACTAACTCAACTCACTCTATAAGCATAAATATAATCAGAAAATCATGTAATAAGCTAAGAGAATGATTGGTTTGACTAGGTTAGGAGGTAAAATGAGCCCATATAATTACCCATTTATGAGGCTCATCATCACCCCCCTACTGAAAGTGTTTCTCATCCTCTGAGCAACTTAGTCCATCTCCTCATCTTTTATGGCCCTGGTGGCCTCCCTAGCGTCCTAGGCTTATGATGTGGTCTTCTCTTCTTTGTCATAGAATCCAGCCTTTCTTTCTATCTCTTCCCACTGCTCCTCTTCTTCTTATCTTCTACCTTCCAACATGCGTAACAACAGTGGGGGACTCAGTTTGAGGCCAATTCAGTTGACCTTCAGCGTCTGCATGGAGTGCTTATACATTGGCACCCTTCTTAATGCCTCCTTCAGCCTCATGGGGGAATGATATTCCCTTATCTGCAGACTGTGTGGTAAGGTGTTCCATCTCCTCATGCATGCATGCACACAGTCATCCCCAAGTAGCCTTTGCATATCCTCAAAGTGTGCGATGGTTTGTGCCTGATCAGTTAGATATCTAGGGGCAATCTGATGATTATTAGCAAGTAGGTTGTGTGTGCTGATGAGTGCCATGGGATCTGATGGCTTAGCTCTTATCATTAATGGCTCATTCTGCTCTTTTATCATCAATATTTTTATTTCTATTTCCCTCAACTCTTCATGGTTCATCCATGAGGCCATGGCCATTAGTTGCATGTCCCCTAGCCTAGCATTGGGGTCCCACACATTCATGTCTATGAGGGCCATGTTATGTAGGTAGAATTCTGCCATCTTTGCCTTATACTCTGATGTGCTTTGGTCACACAGATCCATAAACTACCTGTAATCTTGGTAAGATATTGTGCCTCTTTGTGGCAGAGTCTTTATCTGGAATTGTAACCATTGGTCCTTGAGATATAGGCCATAGGATTTTTCTGGTGTTCTACATTACAATGTCTCCATGGATAAGCTGGCCATGCATGCCAACTGAGTCTCTTTCTCTTGTAGCTGCCTCCTTAACAATTCATTTTTAGTTTTGAGGTGGCTTCTTGTAATTGCTTCCTTGTCTCTGATAGCACTCAACTCTCTGCCCATTTCTCTGAGTTTTTTTTCCATATGGCCAACATCCTCAACTCCTTTGGATTTGGCTATTTGCATCCACCTATGTGTTCTTATTCTCTCTTTCTCTAAGTAAAAGAATAGTGGAATTGCAAACTTTTGTGGAATTATCCTTCCTCCCTCAAACATATTGTAATAGGAAGCTAGACTAGGCTAGGGATCAAGTTCTTGTATCTCTGGTTCTTCCTCCTTCATTTGTGGTTGTTCTTTTATCCTTTTCTCAAGCTGTTGGGTCTCTTGTAGTTTTGACAGTGTCTCCTGTAGAACTGTCTAAGCCTCCTGTAGGACTATCTTTGGGTCCTGTAGTAGTACGTTTTCCTTCCATGTGGAAGATCTAGGAGTCCCCCTTTCATATGTGCTAGGTGTCTTGGAAGGGGATTCTTTCCCCTTGCCAGAGGGTGAATCTTCAATTGTAATTGGCACTTTTGAAGAGGGCTGAGGTTTTCCTGTTTTGATTCTTGTGCTCTTCCTAGCCCTAAAATACATGGAGTCCTGTCTTTTCCTCTTTTGCTTTGGCTTGATTAGTGTACTGAGAGTAGTGTGGGTAGTTGCTGCCTCCCTTTCTAGAGTCTTAGGGCACCGTTCTCCTTGTTCTACCTTTTATGCCTCTTTTTCTCCTCCTTTTGTCTCTTTTTCTGTCTCTTTTTTCTCTGTTTCTTCAGTTTTCTCCTCCTCTATTTCAGTTCCTTCCTCCTTCCTTCCTTGTTCTTCTAAGTCACTAGTGGCTTGACCTTCTCCCCCTTACTGCTCTTCCTCCTCACTGCCAGTAGGACTGACATCATAGGTTAGGGCTTTTATGTCATCCTCAGCTGTCATGTTTCAGAAGACTTCCCATGCTATAGGGAGTGTAAATGTATGGAGGGATTCTTCCAATAAGATTTTGATTAACCCATGGTGAGCTAGCTGCTCTAAATTCCCGGCTTGAACCTTAGTGCTGGAGTCAATGGGGGACTGCAAGAGGAAGTAGGGGATGTTGAGCTTCTGAGGTGCTAGAGTGTCCATGCCATACCTTAATTCATGGAGGATTCTAAAGTGATAACCATAGACAACGATGTACCTCCCCTCACAGGAAATGTATTTGATTATTTGATAGCTAACCTCATCCTAAGGGTATGGTATGCTAGCCCTTCTAATGCCATTTTTATCCTCTATAGGGGTTTCATTATTTTGGAAAATGTTTTTCTTGGCTGCCTGGCCAATTAGTTTTTCATCCTTACTCCAAGGCAGCCCAAGAGGAAGGGTAGTGACCTTTCTTATAAATTCAGGGGTTATCTCCATGGAAATACCTCTAAAGGTGATAGTGACATGTGTTCTTATGCGAGGGACCAAAGAGTGGGAAAATTCTTAGGCAATCTCCTCATCAAACCCTCAGAATTTCTCAAACAAATTCATCCAATTTTCTCTTGTGAATATGTCCACTACTTGGGGATGTGCATGGAGCCTAGTGGAGTTAGTGGGCTCCTTTCTCATAAACCCTCCTATCATTTTGTTTATACTCTTTTTGGAAACCAAATGTGGAGATGGAGACAACAATTTTTTAGAAAAACAGAGAAACAAAGGAGATTGTGTTTTTTTAAATAATTAGAAGAAATTCTTTATGTATTGTCTCCTCTCCTTAATACTTTATTTCCTCCTCAATTTTGAACCACTTCTTGCATAAATTGATATTCAATAGGGGCATGCATGGAACCTACCTCCTCAGACTGAAAATCATGCTAAAACTCGTGTTTTCTCCCTTCAAAACAACTCACTGCCCCTCCTATAGAAGCCTGCTATACCTCTTATAGAATTCCTGTAGGTGCTCCTATAGAAAATGCCGAGAGCAGGAACATGGGAGAGATCGATGGAGGACAATGGTTATGAGGCTGTGGGGGCACAAGGAGACTGTTGTAGCTGAGTTACGAGGAGAGAATGAAGGAAAAGGTGGTGAGAATGCTCGGGGAGGAGTACTTATTACCCTTTATGGATATTTTTGGTGATGGGGGGTGAGTTGGAAAAGTATACGCTGGCCATATTCAGACCGCTGGTCCCCACCTGCCTTGTCATCATGGCCCCTCCTTGTAATCATCCCTCATGATTGCATCGGAGTTCACACTTCCTCCACTACATGTCCTTGACATCTTGCTTGAGTTGACTGTGCGCACGTGTGGGTGACATCTCGGATGAGTGGAGTCAACTAGATGAAGGTGGACAAGTTAACTGGGCACCTTTCCCCTTTTCAAACTCAACCATCTCGTTGCTTTTGCATGACTTCTAATTACACAAATGCAAACAGAGGAGCGAGTTAGTTACTTACCTGTGATCCAAATGTATTTGTCGTGAGGCACTATGGCTATCTCTCTGCTGCATGCCTATAGTTCTTTTGACGAATGTTATTTGCTTGCTGATGTGTGGCTATGTCTTGTGTAGGTTCTTCTCTGGCTCGGTCTGAGCTTCAGATGGCTTCTCAACCTTCATGTGTGCATTCTCCTGCTACTGGTGCTAGGTTTTGATGGGATCAGCTGCTATAGGGGTTCCTATAGGAGCTCTTGTAGCTGTCTCTCCCCTTGAAACTTCAGCTTCTTTATGTTCTTGGAGCTTTAAGGATGATGCCAGATGTGTAGATAGAGAAGGAGAGGTAGTAGGTAGGCTTCAGGTGAGGTGGATGGTGCTGCTTCCTGTCTTATTTTTGTTTTTTTAACTTTTTATGAAAACTTCTTATTTCCTATGTTTTTCTTGGACAAGAAGAAGAATGATGCTTGGGGTGTGATGCAGGCTTGGAAATGATGGCAAGGAGGTTTGAAGACTATAGGAGGGTTTATAGGTTCTTCATGAAGCTTCTCTACCCCTCAAAATGCCTTTTATATCCATTTCTGGCTCTCTGTAATTCCTATAGGAGCCTCCCGAAGGAAACATAGAGCCTCTTGTAGAAAACATAGTTTTTGAAAAAGAAGCACAATGGGGTGAAAGAAATGCCAAAAATGATGAAGAAAAGTGTGGAGAAGGTAGGATAGATGCTGGTGTGGATGTCGGGTTCCCTTGGCACCTTCTTGTGCTTCATGTAGTCCTCCTGCAAACCTACAATGCAAATGAAAATTCATTTTTCTTTTTCCCTTTTTTCTCTTTTTTTTTTTTTCTTGAAAACAACTAGGGTGCCTTAGGGAGGTTTTCACCCTAATTGCCTATCCTAGGCACCTCCAAGGGCGGTTTTCACCCAGGGATCTTATTCTTTTTCTCTTTTTTTTGACATCATTGGGCCGCCTCAGCAGAGGTTTTCAACCCAATGATGGGACTCAAGAGCCTCATGGAGGTTTTCACTTGAATCCTTATTTTTTTATTTCTCTTTTTTCTTTTTCTTTAGTGAGTGGGTGAAGTGGAGGCTAAGACATGCTCCACTAAAATCACTGTCTTATTCAAATCTTTAATGAACTCTCACTTGGAGAGGGGTTTATTGTAGACTTTCAACCGATGTCCATTGACAAGCATGGGGATGGCTTCATCATCAATGGTTCTAATCAGAACTGAACCATTGCCATTGCATTTCTCCACAATGTAGGGTCCCAACCATCTTGTTATTAGCTTGCCTTTGAAATCTTTGTATCTTGAATCATAGAGTAGTGCCCAATCTCCCTCTTGGAATTGATTCTCCTTGATATTTTTGTCATGCCATATCTTTCTCTGAAGCTAAACTACCTTTGTATGGAGAAGGGCCTGCAATCTGTGTTCATCTAATCCTTTGAGATAAAGTAATCTTTCTTTCTGTGCATGGATGAGGTCTAGGTCTAGCTGAGCTGCCATCCTTAGGGTATTGAATTAAAATTCTATTGACAACAGAGCCTTCTTCCCATAGACTAGTTCTTAGGGTGTGAACCCTGTGGTGGTCTTCCATGTTGTGTTGTAGGCCCAAGTGGCCTCAACTAATCTGTTTGCCTAGTCTTTTCTGTTGTTTCTCACTACCTTGGTCAGGATCCCTTCCAATGCTCTGTTAGTGACCTCCACCTTCCCATTGGCTTGTGGATGATAAGGGGTGGAAGTCCTTTGCTTGATTCTATGATGTGTGAGTAGGTCTTCAATCAAATTGGAAGTGAACTGACTGCCTTGATCTGTGACTAACTCTCTTGGATACCTGAACTTGTAGAATATGTTTTCTCTCAAAAAATCAGCTACTTTTTCCTCTGTCACTGCTTTGATTGCTTTTGTCTTTGCCCACTTTGTCAGGTAATAGGTGCACACAATGATGTATTGTTTCTGCTTTGAAGGAGGGCTGATAGGACCCACAAAGTCCATGCCCCATTTCTCAAATGGCTCAAAGGTCACTTAAGGTTGCATGGGCATCTCATCCTTTGGAGTAGGTTTCCCCATCCTCTGACACCGATCACACTGGCTGCTATATCTCCTCACATCCTAATAAAGAGTGGGCTAGTAGTAGCCTTCTTGCAATATCTTGAAGGCAGTTCTT